>JAQGBS010003314.1:0-11705 GCA_034698545.1 Acrobeloides obliquus
TGCACACGAAGTGATTCGGAAACCTCATCATTTTTGTCGGAAGTTTCAAGCATTTCTTCATCTATAGGTTCATCTTTGAAATCCTGCTCTTTTTCATCTGAAAAGCAAAAATTTGTGAGTGTAAATCTGGATCTTACTCTCCAGTAATTTCGAGTCATTTTTCGTCTCTGACGGTTGATCTAGTTCGTGAATATTTTCTTCAGAAATCATAACTTGAAAATTTTAGGTAGAAATAAACACCGCTGAAAATTTGGAGCTAGGAACGAATTTCAATTTACGGAAATTAGACTCGCGAATCTAATTTCCGTGTATTGAAATTCGTTCCTAGTGCCGAAAATTTTAATCCTGAGGGGGAGAAAGTGTGAACACGGGGCCGGCCCCACCCCCAGCATCATCGAAGAGGGGGAGAAAGTGTGAGTGAAGCGAGCGGGGGGGGGGACTAAGATCTCGTGAGACCTTAGTCCCCTGTGCTCGCTCACCCCTGAGCAGGGAGCGAAAAAATGGGTGTAAAAACACCCAAAATTCACCCACTAGTGGGTGATGGCACCTTTTCGCCCCCTGCCCCTAAGCGAGCGTGGGGGGACTAAGATCTCGCGGGGTTAAGGGCGCGGCGCCGGACCTCGTCCTTACTCCCCTCCTGGGTGAGGGGGCTGCGCGGAGCCGAAGAAAAAGCACAAAAAAGACTCGCAAAAATTGCAGATGCTAAAACAACAGTTACAATTTATGGTGTTTATGCAAATTTTTTCAGAGCCATCCGAAGAAACCGACTGAAGAGCTTGAATTCTCAGATCACCGCGAGACCTTAGTCCCCGTGCACTCACCCACCCTTGAGCGAGTGTGGGAGGACTAAGATTTCGTGGGATTAATGACGCTGCGCTGGACTTCGCCCTTACTCCCCCCCCCCCTCCTGGGAGAGGGGGGGGGAAGACTGAAGAGCTGGAATCCCCAGATCTTTCTACGAGAAAAAATCTTGTTTAACCATGTATTTTCTTCTATTAGAATACTTCTTTCGAACTTTAGTTAAAAGAGTGGCAAAAATGAGGAATTCTTTTTATTGAATTTTCTCCAATTAAAAAAGAAATGGGCATAGAAATTCGAACTAACGCTTTATGCATATTGTATAACCAATAGAAAAACTTTATCAATAAAAAATTATTTAACACTTAGAGGGTTGCCAAAATTTTTTTAAGTGAATCAAGACAGTTTTTTATGCTGATTATGAAAATCGAAAAAATTTTGAAAAAAAATTCCTGGGGTCTCATCATTCGAAAGAGTGGTCAACGAGCTCTCAAATCAATTCCTACTTGGAGTTATGGCAATTATAAAAAAACAGTAAAATTTAGTTGAGGTTCACACAAAATGGGTCTTAGAACCCCAGTAAGGAATTTTTTTCCAAAATTTTTTCGATTTTCATAATCAGCATAACAAACTGTTTTAATTCTCTTAAAAAATTTTTGGTAACCCCCTCCGAGTGTTAAACACACATAAAAATGAGCATAGTTTATTAGCAAATACCATTCTTAAAATTATTATTCAATCGTTCGCTATGTAAAAATTCATTGAGCTAAAAATGGTGCTTCGAATTTGGAGAAAGAACTAAAAAATTATTAACCTTCAACCTCTTGGTTCACACCCGGTTGTGGTGGTGGCCATTGATAGCTTTGTTTTTTGGTCTGTAAATGGATCGCTTGAATATCTTGTTGGGGTTGTTCCTCGTATTCTGGTGGTGGCCATTGTACTGCGAGTTTAGGTCCTAAAATTGGTGCTTTTTTTTGCTTTTCTTTCAACAAAAATGTTCAAAAATCTTCGTACACCTTGTACAAGATTTGTGCACATCCAGGGGTCCAAAAGAACACAAGGCCTTGGAACAATAAACACAATGTGTTAAGAACACAGACCATTGTGTTATGTGTCAGTAAAAGGTTTTTTCTTAAGTTTTTGTTCTTTGATAAGTTCGACAGAAAGTCAGACAACAAAGAAATTTTAAAGCTTAAAAAATTAAAAAAAAAATTTCTTTGTTGTCTGACTTTCTCTCGAACTTATCAAAGAGCAAAAACTTAGTGAAAAGACCTTTTGCTGATTCGTAATATAAATAATCCTTAGTCCCGTTTGTGTTCTTGTCTTCTGAACACAGGACTCGTACGAATAATGAATTCAAATTGTGTTCTAGTGTTCCAACTGGGAACACAATATGTTATAGTGATAGAAATCCGGGTCAATATGAGTTCATGATTGAGTGAGACATAATAGAAATTTTGAATTTTCATAAAACTTTAAATTGAAAATGCAACATTTCTATTATGTCAACTCAATCATGAACTCATATTGACCCGAATTTCTATCACTGATATGGGCAAGGAGACCCAAATTAGCCTCAAGGCATGTTTTTTCGGGGCTAATTGCCCCGTGGGTACAAAAAACATACCCACTGGGCAAATAGCCCCGAAAAAATATTCCTTGAGGCTAACTTGGGAAATGTACCCTTGCCCATATAAGACTATGTAAAATTTTAATTTTTCTAAGGCAATTCAAACCCTTACATTGCTTTGGTTCCATTCATTCTGGGATCTATTGGATTGCTATAAATTCTTGCTTCACAAATTTCCATATGAAATAATAATATAGCTGTAATAAAAATATAAGTCAATATTTGAGGTATTTTCTTCATTTTAGGTATTTTCGTCAATTTTTAAATAAATACTAAAAGTAAAAAATGACACACTTGATAAAACTTGAAAGAAAAATCGAAAAAGCATTTCTTCATAGTCGACTAGTCTTTTAATCAAGTAGGAAAATTTCAAATCCCACTCGTTTACAAAAGTTTTTGTATTTTCATGAAATAATATCCAGTGTCATACGACTGGATATTATATGAATAAACTGGATAAACATTTTCCTTGCACGAAAAAATCATTTTTTTTCACGAAAATAATTTTTTTGCACGAATGCTTTTTTTGCAAGCAAAATAATTTTTTTTACACACAAAATCACTTTTTTGCACGCATTTATTTTTTACTCAGACAATTTTTGACTATAAAAATGCATTTTAGCATTGCTGAGCTATTTTTTGTATAAAATGCATTTTTATAGTAAAAAATTTTCTGAGTAAAAAATAAATGCGTAAAAAAGATAATTTTACGTGCAAAAAAGTGATTTTGCGTACAAAAAATGATTTTGTGTGCAAAAAAATTATTTTGTTTGCAAAAAAGCATTCGTGCAAAAAAAAAGATTTTTTCGTGCAAGGAAAATGTTTATCCGAATAAACTGCTTCACAGTTTTATGAAACATAGGAAATTGTACATTAAAAACTACAATGTGAAGAAACAGATCGTTCGGTTTTTATAATATTGTATGAAACATCTGAAATTTATGAAACAATTGAAATATTTTGTTGGATATACCAAAAGGTAGCTTTTTTTTAAATTTGGCTTTGTTAGCATTTCACAAATTACTCAGTTTATTTTTAAAATGTATAATAATGATAATTTTTAAGCTATAAAAATGCAACCGTTTGGTATATCCTAAAAAATATTTCAATTGTTTCATAACTTCAGATGTTCCATGCAATCTTATAAAAAACGACGATCTGTTTCTTCACTCCGTTGTTTTTAATGTACAATCAAAATTTAGTTAGAAAGTTACAATTGGTGTTACAAAAAGTTTTGAAAAACATGTTTGTAAATAAGAAAATGGGCGATTCAACTAATACTCTCATTTGATTTGTTTAGCAACGTAATTGACCTCTTCCTTGGGTTCACTTTATTGGCCTTGACCGCTAAGAGTTCGACAAATAAATTAAAAAATTTTTATTGTACAAAATTGTTTTATCATTGATTTATGATTTTTGATATATCAAGCGAAAAATTGACCGTACAAAATTTATTTTATCAAAATATTAAAATATTACAACATCAGTATTAAAAAGACTTATTATTTTCCTTGTTAAAGGGGGGGGGGTGCGGTTTGAGGTCACTTCGTGAAAAGTGGGGTTTTTTTAAATTTTCAAGTAGAAAATTAAACAAATTTTTTAAAAAGTGACCCCTTAGGGGTAATTTTATGCGGAGAATCGATTG
This sequence comes from Acrobeloides obliquus, assembly GCA_034698545.1. Lineage (NCBI taxonomy): Eukaryota > Metazoa > Nematoda > Chromadorea > Rhabditida > Cephalobidae > Acrobeloides > Acrobeloides obliquus. The sequence goes on from JAQGBS010003314.1 coordinate 4,074, forward strand.
CGCACACTCCCGAACCTTGAAAACGCTTTCTTGACCCTGATTCAGGGGAGAAATCGGTGTGTATTGAAGCGAAAATCAAACATTTTCGGATTTTTATGAGAAAAACGTCGATTCTTAGGTTTTTCTAGGCGGGAAATCGATTGCACGCACTCCCGAACCTTAAAAACGCTTCCTTGACCCTCATTCAGGGAAGGAATCGGTGTATTGAAACGAAATCTAACATTTTCGGATTTTTATGAAAAAACCGTCGATTCTTACGTTTTTCTAGGCGGGGAATCGATTGCGCGCATTCCCAAGCCGTAGAAATGCTTTCTTGGCACTGATTCAGGGAAAAAACCAAAAAATCGCCAAATGTTTAATCCACAAATGTTTGATTTTTGCTTCAAAACACCGTCCCTTTCCCTGAATCAGGGTCAAGGAAGCGTTTTCAAGGTTCCGGAGTGTGCGCAATCGATTCTCCGCATAAAATTACCCCTAAGGAGTCACTTTTTAAAAAATTTTTTTAATTTTCTACTTGGAAATTTAAAAAAAACCCACTTTTCACGAAGTGACCTCAAACCGCACTCCCCCCTTTAATATTTTAAAAATTTTATTTTTTTAATCTTTTAAAAATTCTAGAAATTTTATTTTTAGCTGAAAAATCAGAATAATGAGAAATTTTTCATTAAAATGAAAGAAAAAATTAACATCGTGTCTAGCTTCATTTTCGAACTTATCAAAGAGCAATTATTTGAGAAACGGCGTTGTATAAAAGCATGATCGAAAAGGCATCCAAATGCCGGGATCGTGGCGGATCTTGTAACACTGCGTCTGGTGGGCTGAGCAAGTGGGGAACGGTGTGAGCCGAGGAGCTACTCCTGATAGTGTCTCTGCGACGACGTTCGGTCCAGTTCAAGCGCTGTGTCGCCAAGGGGCAACTCTCGGAGGAGAGCTGTTCCTGGGTGTACAATGCGAGACGAAACGGCTCAGGCCCGAAAGGGAGCAGGCAAAAGTCTCCGCACGGCGACAGTGAACGGATAGCTGAACAGAGCAGAATTCTGGTAGGGGCCTTGGTGAAACAGTGACTCCTGCTCATCTTTTTGAGTCATCAAAGATTCCTATTTTTCACCAAAAAACGTTATTTTTTGAGCACCCCCTTGGTTACATTCACCCTCTCATCCGATATAGTACTCAAACAAATGTGTATTACATGGCAGCCCAAAAAAGGGCATTTTGGCGTGATTTTTCAAAATTTTTTTCAAGCTTTATCATTTTCACCAATGCAAGAAATAGACTGCGCGCATTCCCGGACCTTGAAAATGCTTCGCTAACCCTGTATTAGCCTATTTTTGCTTCAATACAAACGTCTGGATCAGAATCAAGGTTGTCAAAGTCCGCCAATGCGTGCAATCAACTCGCATAGATGCGAGGTAAAAATTTTGGCACTAGGAGGAACGAATGCACCGCACAAAAAATTCTGCACGGATCTACCGCACAGGATTTTCCGCACATTTACAAATCCGCACGAATTTTCCGCACATTTTTTTGCATTGTAAAAGTTGCCCGAATTTCAAGAAAATCGTGTTTATTGAAACGATTGGCAAAATATCTTTAAAAAATGTGAGAAAAAAATTCAAAATGTGCGGAAGATATATCTGTGCGGTATATCCTTGTGCGGAAGATACTGTGCGGTGCATTCGTTCCTATTGCCAAAATTTTTGAAAATCGCATAAAAATTTCTAAAGTACTCTTTTTAGGGGCACGTTGTACTTTTGACACATAGTTTGTAATGATGCTCAAGTTACAAAAAGTAACTAACCTTGTCACAGGCCTCAAAGTTATAATTTTGTCACCATAGTAATTCCAAAAATGTTTTTACAGAGTGAGCTAAAAAACCGTACTTTTGCGTTTTTTGAAAAATCAAGGGGTATTTTCATGCGAGAGATCGATTGTACGCTTTCTCGCATGAAAATACCCCTTATAGGTGATTTTTGAAAAATTTCGCCAAAAACACAAAAGTACGTTTTTTTTGGCTCACTCTGTACTTGGTGAAAATGTGTTACTTTTGTCAGCAAATTATACCGTGATCAAAATTCGCATATTTGATGCTTGCGACAGGCTTCTCACTTTTTATAACTTGAAACTTGTCACTAGTTCACATAAGCGTTTTAAAATTTTATTCCATGAAAAAAGCATAACAAAAAGTAATACAGCAGCAAAATTAGCAATAACATATAGTATGAAAATTTTCATGATCAAATTCCAATAAATACAACAAAATTAGCGTGTATACAATAATAACAGTTTAAAACGGATTCACCATAGCCCAGCGGCTGTTCGGGTCTTTTGAGATTCTCTTCTTACGCTTCTTGGGCTGCTTGAAGACAGGCCTTCTTCGGCGCTTTTTCTGGGGTACACCGTTTTTACAGCTCTTTTTGAGCTTGCGCTGTTCTCTTCTTTTGAAAATTTCTTCCAATGAAATTTTTACTTCACCCATTCCAAGGATCTTTTTCATAGGTTCCAACGTTTCATGAATGGGAACTTCGAGTTTCGCATTTTCGCGGAGAATATCTGAAAAGTGGAAAATTAAAATTGTAAAAAATCAATTTTTAGCTCAAAAATGGCTTCAAAATTTGATTTTTGGGTCAAAGACGAGTCCAAAATCAACTTTTGGATCATTTATCTCAAAAATTTGATCCAAAAATTGATTTTTTTTTATAGCCTACTTCGCACATCCCACAATCGGTTAAACAAATTCCGTCTCTCCATAAATCGGCCAAGATCAAGGCGCTGTTTTTTTATTTCTTCCAAATACTGTAACTTCTTCACTGCTGACTCTTCCTCGTGCAGATTATCCGTCTGACAGTACTAAAAATTTAGTTCAAAAATAATTTTTGGGTTATTTTTTAGCTTAAAAACTCATTTTCTGTAACTAATTTTTGTTTAAAATTATATTTGTGGTCATATTTGGATAAAAAATCGATTTTTTAGAGCTTATTTTGTGTGAAAAAAAAAATCAATTTTTGAGGTTTTTGTTGGCAAAAATTTGGTTTTTAGATAATTTCAACTTTGAAAAAATCGATTTTTAGGATATTTAAATTTTAAAAATCGTTTTTGAGCTTAAAATTGATTTTTGGATTCTTTCAATTTAAAAAATTAAATGTTGAGGTATATTACAAAAATAGAAATTTGAGCCATTTTGGGAACAAAAATCTATTTTTAGATTTTTTTAATTTAAAACATCGAATTTTGAGCTAAAAATTGATTATTGAGCCATTTTTTAAGCTCAATCGATTTTTAGAATATTTTTTTAGTCAAAAATCGATTTTTAAGCAATTAATTTCTGATGCACCTTGTGCCATTGATTCTGATTCTGAGGTTGTTTCATCGAAACCCTTGTCGGTATAGCCGGCGGAGGTGGCACCTGTGAAACCCGCTCAATATACGGCTGCCTTTTCTTTCTCACATCACGAGGCGCAATAAAGTTACTAGCTGAAAAATTGCATTTTTTAAGCCAAAAATAGCGAAAAACCTACTAGAAATGTTGCAAAATGGTGGTTTTCTCGAAGTTCCAGGTGTTTGAGAAGGAGTTGGCACAAATGAGTCTCTTTTATAGCCAAGTGTTGGTGTGTGCCGAAAGATTTGAGTATATTCATTTCTTTGGGAGAATTGCCGCTGGGAAAAACCATAAGACCTGACTTCTTGGGAATCCGGAATATCGGTTGCTAAAAATTTTGCAAACATTAGATGCCAAAAATTGTGGGTTGAGTGAGGAAAGTCATAAAAATGAATTTTTGAGTGGTGGAAAAAAATTTTTTTGGAGGAAAGGGTGTCAAAAATTAATTTTTGAAAGGTAGCTAATAAATGTTTTTTAGGCGTCCAAAATATTTTTTTAGGAAATTTTGGTAGATAAAGTGAGACTAACGTACTCAATTGAGCACTCAAAATCTGGTTAATCTCATCTTCATCCATAGAATCATCCGCTTTCTCTTCATTTTTCTTTTTATCCAGCACTAATTTTGGTCTTTTTGCCGGATTCGGATTGTCCAGATAGCCATTTATCAATCCATTTTCTTGTAATTTTGTCATAAAATCGCCACAATTCTGCTGTGAGCGAAGAACCATTGATTTAGAATTAATACAAGCTTCGCAATTCTATGAACTAACAACTAGAAATTAATGAAAAATGGCACTGATGGGGCGCATCGCACAAACGTTCAAAAGGAGGAGTTTTCACACGGAATTTTCCGCACTTATTTCTAAACATGGATTTCGCATGTAAAAATGTAAAATTCGCATAAACCCGTGAGACAAATTCCATGCAACTATTTCGTGTGAAAAGTCCGCAAAATCGGTGCGGTGCGTCCCATCCTAATGCCAAAATAATTATCAACGAGTAAAAAAAAGGCTTGAGATAAAGCAATTAACGCGAAAAAGGATGGATAGAATTTTAAAAACGATTTTGTCCAAACATAATTTCGCAAAGCATTTTTTGCAACGTAGTTTATTTGGCACTAGGATATATTCCAGATTTGGGCTTATTAACAACTGGAAAATGTCTCTGGCCAGGTTAAAAACTGGAAAGTAGCTTCGTGGCCACAAGGTCGCGGGTTTGAAAGCAGCTTGGAGCTAAATTTTGTGAAAGAAGTCGAAGAAGTTTGATTTTTCGGCCATATTCACTTCCCACATATAGAAAAAAATATTTTTTTACTATTTTTTTCTTGACTGCGCGACCTCGCCATTTTTCGCGGCTTTTTCTTCAGCCCCTCATCGAAAACTGGATTTTCGTAGTCTAAATATATTCGAACTGGGCGCGGCATTTGGTTTTTAGAAGTCTAGATAAACAATTTTTTTATGTTTTCAGATTTTCCATAAAAATACCCCTATTTCATATGAATTTGACAATTTTTATTCACTTTCCAGTTGTTAATAAGCCACAGATTTGGCGAATTTTTCACGGACCTTTCACATGAAATTGTTCATACAGAATTTTTCACACGGATTTATGCGATGCAATAAATAAAATTTGCATAAATCTGTGTGAAAAATTCGTCAAATTTAAATCTGTGTGGTATATTATCGTCCTAGTGCTGTTTATTTTTTCTCGTATGTGCAATTTTTGACCAAAAATCTAACTTTTTAAAATAAATTCATACAAGGGGGGGGGGCAAAAGTCCTAGCCAAAGGGCAAAAAGTTTTCGCCTAAGGGGTAAAAGTACTCGCCAAGGGGGCAAAAGTTTTGACATTGTCAAAAACGCTGAAAAGGTGTTTTCTCGTCTAGAATTGCCGAGAAAACACGTTTTTGAAATGTCAAGACTTTTGCCCCCTTGTAAATATAAAATCAGGTACTTATTTAGAATACCCCCACCGTAGGATCAAAAAAATTGAAAAACCAAAAAAAGTGGGCAAAATTTTCGCAAAAATCACGTCAAACAACGTTTTTTAATTACAAAAAAAGCAAGTGCAAGACCACAGAGCGTGAGTTTTGCGAACTTTTGCACATTTTTTGGTTTTTCAATTTTTTTGTTGATCCCACAGTGGGGATATTTTAAATAATGTGCACAAGCACCTTATTTAGAAGGTTGTTTGATGTTTCGAAACTTGAAATTTCTTTTATGTTTTTGAGGATTTCTCCGGAAATACGAAGCCAATCCTGATAGTTTTGGTATTGTTAGAAAACTGGATTTCGTAGCAATCGAATGACACCAAAATCATGTCATAACTCTTTCTGGTTGCGGAGATATTGCTTAATTATTAAAAAAATGTCGAAAAAAACTGACATTTTTTACTAATTATGCAAAAATCCTCAATCAGAAAGAGTTATGGCATGATTTTGATGCCATTCGATTGCTACGAAATCCAGCTTTCTAACGACACCAAAACTATCAGGATTGGCTTCGTATTTCCGGAGAAATCCTCAAAAACATAAAAGAAATGTCAAGTTTCGAAACACCAACGGGACGATGAAGGGAATTACAAGCACAATTTTCATCCCGTTCATGTATTTTTTGAACGATCGTTCCACCCGAGTTTTTTTGGGTTTTAATAGAGTCTATGTCAAAAAATTCTCGCTTCTGAGATGATTTCTGAGTTTTTAAATTGGGAAAAACACATTGTAAAAATCATGGCTAATTTAACCATATAACTTATAGAAATCTCGTAAATTTCAACTTTTATTATTTAAAATAAATTAATAAAAAAATACTGTCCATATATCAACCGTTGCAAAATCATATCACAGATGTATTATTGACTAAATTAAAGCAAAATCTAAGGCCAAAAATAACTACTAAACATGGAAAACATGTCATGTATACAAAAAAAGTTAAAATAATACCCAAAAGAAAGAAATAAGCCAAAATTTAAAATCATGTCAAGTATCGCAAAAAGATAGAGATCGGCACAAAAAAAGATGAAAAAAACTAGCGAAGCGACTAAGAAAATTGAAAGTTTTGAGGCAAACAAGTTGTGAACCATACAAAAAAGTTAAAAGAGCGTAAAGTTTGGTACCCCTTCCGTCAATTTTTAGAACCCTCTATGACTCTAGACACTAGATTTATCTCTTGTAATGATCTACAAGACAGAATTAGGGGGAAAACTCATGCCGTTACAACACAAAAACTTCAGGACAAATTTTCGACCTCTCCCGCTCAAACTTTAGGCTTACAATAAAATTCAATTATTCGGGCACGTTAACCAATTTATCATTTTTTTTATCTTCATTCATCCTTTCGCCTGATTTTTCATTGGCGAGCTCGTTTTTAAAGTACTCGATAGTCTTTTTAAGTCCATCTCGCATTGAAATTTTAGGCTGCCATCCTAGGAGCTCTCCGGCTCTTCTGATATCAGGCTTTCGCTGTTGAGGATCATCTTCGGCCTTCGGGTGGTTGACTATTTGGCTTCCACTGCCTAAAAACCAAAATTATGGACTTTTTTGTAAAATGGATATTGACTCTCTTCAGTCTTTCAAGGATCCCAGTTTTTTAAGTCGGCCTATCTTTGATCAAAAGAGGTGATAGGATCCAATGATTTTTTTCTAAATCTGAATTCAGGAAGTGGCATTAGAAATTTCCTTCTCCGTCATGGTCACATCTTCCTTACCAACTAAATCCCTTATAATAGCAGCAAAATCTGTGATAGTATGCTCTTCAGGATTTCCCAAATTCACTGGCAAGCTTGTATTACTATTCATCAAAGCAAACAAACCATCTACCAAGTCAGAAACATATTGAAACGACCGGGTCTGATTTCCATTTCCATATATCTGCAAATTTTTTTGTATAATACTCCGCCATATATGCTTACTGTAATGTCTTTTCCTTGTAGAGCTTGCAAAATAAAGTTACTGACAACACGGCCATCATTCATATGCATTCTAGGGCCAAAGGTGTTGAAGATACGAGCAATTCGGATGTCTACTTTTTCCTAAGAAAATGTAAATATGAGTGCCAATCTCAAGCAACTGTCCTCTCTAGCATTATGGCAAAACACATTCAGCCAGATACAGTAGATAGAACTCGTGATGCACCAGCACTAACATATCTGAACCTACCGAACTCCTCCCCATAACTCTATAAGCTCAACTCAAGTTTCTAACCTACCCTAAAAATCCTTTTCTCAAGCCCTTGTCATACTTGTTTTTGATAAGCAACC
>JAQGBS010003315.1:0-11705 GCA_034698545.1 Acrobeloides obliquus
AAAGCATAATTTTCAAAAAATCATATCTCCGCGATTTTAAAAGCTTTTTCAATAATTTCTTTTGTAAAAAATCCCTCGGATTCCCATCTTTCAAGATTGTCGTCGCTCGAAGAAATCCATTCTATACTCGATTTTGGCAAAATTTTGAAAATAAGAAAAATTTCAAAAAATTTTAATTTTTTAATATTTTTGGGCTAAAAAATTGAAAATAAAATATTTTTTAATAATTTTTTTCCTAAAAAATTCGGTGACAGTAGCTATCGAATGAGCTATCGGGCGATTTAAATGGACTTAAACTCCATTTTTGGCGAGCTTTTTAAATACGTGAGTAAATTATTGATCACTCTGTATAATCGATTGATCAAAAATTAAAAATTTAGCAAGATTTCACATTTCATCTGAAAAATTATCATAAAATTTGAATTTAGGTTTACTGTTGCATTATGAAGGCCAATATATAAATATTAAAGAAGAAAAACAGATATGGCAAAAAGCATGGTTTTGGATACTTGTTAGCATTGTTATATTATTGCTTGTTGCTGCAGTTATTCTAGGCATTTATTTCTATCTTCGTAAATACAAAAAGGAAACAACCGAGCGCTTCGAATTCATGATCGACATAATAAAAAAGCAGTATCAACTAACTACCGAAGATGCGGACGAGCTCAAAGAAGTTTCCGATGCACTCTTTATAGCAAAAGATAAATTAATTTTCAACTATGAAAATCCCTTGGGCTCTGGCATTTGCTCCACTGTCTACCGAGGATTTCTTTCTGGACCTTCTCCTTTGATCAATCTGACTGGTCTAATCGAAACGCATGATTTTCAAGATTGTGATGTAGCGGTAAAAGTAGCATTGCATTTTGGAGATGACGAAGTTGACCAACTGTTTCGCGAGATTGAGGCCATGAAAGTTTTACGGTACAATCGGAATGTTATAAGCATGCTCGGCTGGCGGATGTTGAATGGAAAACCGGCTTTGGTCTTTGAGCTAGCCGAGCAGGATTTATTGAGATATGCCAAAATGTTAATGTCAATGGATACAAAAGAGATTGAATTTAAAACCATAATCTCGATACTTTGGCAAATTGCCAAAGGCATGGAATTCATCGCTTCCAAAGATATTGTCCACCGAGATTTGGCTGCACGAAATATTTTACTAACCAATGATTTGCAAGCAAAAATCTCAGATTTTGGTCTTGCTATTATCAACAACTCGGGCATAAAAGAATCATCAGTTCCAAAGAAACTTCCAGTAAGATGGTTGAGCATTGAAGCAATCGTGGAAAAAATATTCTCAGAAAAATCCGATGTCTGGGCATTTGGTGTACTCATGTATGAAGTTTTTATTATGGGCCAGGACCCTTATGCGGGAATTCCAACAGAGATGATACTCAGATTTTTACAAAGTGGTAAGAGAATGAGCCGCCCAAGGTTGGCCACAAATGAAATATATGAACTTATGTGCCGCTGTTGGGAGGAGAATATGGAAACGAGGCCAAAATTTGAAGAATTAGTGTTAATATTGCATAATTTACTGGAAGATGAAGCCGGCTGCTCAAAGTATTATAACGAATTGGAATTTTTGTTGGAAAACGAAGAAAGAAGAGTTTCTTTAAATGATAATAACTCTATAGCATTAGAAATTCTCGATAATGATCTGTAGAAATAAAAAAAATTTTCGAGCCTACCTATTCCCAGCAAGGATGTAGGCCCAAAATTTGGTGGGCAGTGACTTTTTTTACAATGTTTTCAAATATTTTGGACAAAACATAAGGGATAAAACAATCTGCTTCTCTAGATTTTTTGATACTGTTTATGGGGATAACACCCCAAGGATTTTTCCTGGTAATATAAAAATCACAGAAAATAGGTGAGGATGTTTCAAATTGAATTTCGCTGCTTAACACATACAAATCGGAATATGATTTTGGTAGCAAATGAAAATAGGATATCAAATGCACAATCTTGGCTAAAAATCAGTCGATAAAAGTTCGTTTTGGTCTTGAACGGGCCTTTGTGTGAACTTCATGAAAACTCGTCCATTTTTTGTAACGGCCATAACTCCTCGTAGGAATTGAATTGAGAGCTCGTTGACCAATCATAAGATAGATGGTGATATGCCCTACAATCTTTATATAAACACCTATAGCAAGTTTTCGCTTTAATAAAAAGTTATAGACCAATCTTTGAGACATCCTCTGATTTTTGACATGTCCCATTTTTTGTTTTGAATTTTCTAACCTGTCTAAAACGTCTTAGATAATTTTTTTCTACTAATTTTTTACAAAGGTTATATATTTCAATATGGAGAACATTTCTAGCTTGGTTTCGAAAAAATTCGAGAAACTTGAATTTTTGAGCCATTTTTACACGTGGCAGTAGTATGAGGGGTCGAAAAAAATTACAACAAGTCAAGAATCTTCAAGGACAACGTTTGGTTTTACCATTAAAAGACGAACAAGATTTATATTTTCAGCAATTATAGGCTTCTTAGAAATAAATATTGGGTTGGCGCATAATTAATGCGGATTTTTCGCTGTTATATTTTATTTAAATAAATAATTAAAAGCAATAAAAAACATAATCAGATGATCATTTTGGAGGATAATCACCATCCACTTCAATTGCTGCTTCCCATTTGTGTGGTAGTTGAAAATTCTGCGGGCAAAGAAGTGACGATCCTTGGAGGCAATCCACACTTTGACGTCAGCGACAAGTTTATCTGCAGACCTTGCCCATTTGCCAATTTTTGAGCGAGCGGTTGACGTGGTAATCTGTAGGGGCTTCTGTGGGAGAGTAGGGCGGATGCTCGAGTAAGTCTCACCCTTTGTCGTTGATGGATTGGTCGACCCGGCCTTTCGACATGGAGGATGGACATTGTCGTGATGGGACACGGTGTGGTTCTTTCTGTGAGGGCGTTTGGCTTTGATGGAGGCCTCCAAGTGATCAAAAAGCGACGTCTATCTGGCCAGATAGACGTCGCTGTTCAAGTTAAACTGCCTTTTGCCATTTCTGTACGGAATTCGCCATTCAAGTTTCACGTCTGCAAAAAATTCAATCAAGCCAAAAATTTTGATCACATACCATTGTCATCCCACCAATAGCCAAATACATTCGCCATGATCTCCCGGTGGATAATGCTGGATCGATCCCACCAATCATCACATCGTCTTCTTGCAGTGGATGTCTTCCGTCCCCTGGATACACCACTGCTTATATGAATCATTTTAAGGAATTTTTGAGAAAAAAATTTCATTGGCAATTTTTTCGTCAGATTTGACGAAATCTGACAATAGCTACTCTGGGCAGGGTCTGGACGTGAACGGAATCTTATTTTAAATGGAAAATTTCGAGAAGCTCCGATTGAACTGCACTAAAAATTTCATCGGAGCTTGTTGAATTCTGTCCCGTAAAATAGGATTCCGTTCTCTCATTCGGAAACCCACTCCGTAAATAGAGCCTCGCTTAAAGGGAGTGTGTGAATCCTGCCCTCCAACAATTTCTTGATTTTTTCGAACAAAACTCACTCTTTAGAGCTCTTTCATGCGAGAAACACGATTTTGATGTTATTTTCGCATTTTAATAGGTTCTTTGTGCTGAAATTTTTACTTAGGGTGAGACAGAATAAACGGAACACCCGAAAATTTCGTTAACACAAAATAAAACGTCGAAAAGATCACTTCTGGAGAGTAATTATATGCGAGGAATCGAGGTAAGGGTTAAACTTTGACATCTGGGGACCTAGCGCAAACAATTTCTCGCATAAGATTACCCTCCAGAAGTGATCTTTTCGACGTTTTATTTTATGTTAAAACGAAATTTTCGGGTGTTCCGTTTATCTGACTCACCCTGTAAGTGACAATTTCAGCATAAAGGAGCCGTTAAAATTCGAAAACAACATCAAAATTGCGTTTCTCGCATGAAAGAACCCCTAAAGAGTGAGTTTCGTTCGAAAAAATTAAGAAATTTTTTTGACCCGATACGGACAAGATTCACACGCTTCCTTTAAGCGCTTTTAACGCGTCCTCTAGGGTTGCATGCTGTTTGGTTTGTACTCTGTGTTTTTTATTTTTTTATTTAACTTGGTTTTTGAAATTTTTTAGCTGGTTGACTTCAATCGTGAAAGGTTTCATTTTGTACGATGATTAATCAAAAAACCGCAAAGCTGGATCCGTTTAGATTGGCTATGGAAAGAGTCTATATCGCATTCGGCAAACTGGTAAACTTCTTTTGTAAGATTACCATGTTATTTTTAGCGAGAAAAATATCCTAATTTGAATCTGGAGCACTTGTTCGAAGCGGTGAGAAATCGTGCAATAGACTGTGAGAATCTTCAATGTTCATGCTTTAGCGTGAAAGAAAATGTGAAGAATCTGACTGAGCTCATTGACTACAACATCCATCTCTTCCATAAAACGGTATGTCTTTGGTAGTGGTGGATCGTAAAACTTGTGTTTTCGATCCAATAATAATCAAGTCTGGGTCAACCAAGAGTACTAGTATCATTTGGGCACTAGTACCCATATTTTTTATGTTTTTACGATTTGTATCTATATTTTTAGCTGGCTTATAAGGCGTTAATTTCTGAATCAGACCCTTTAGATGCGGCACCTATTGTGGATCCATTTGACCAGTAAGTGAAGTTGTTGTGTATGTTAGTAAAATTTTGACTATTTTTTAGGTCGTTTGATGAAGAAAAGATTCGCAAGGTACAGCATGGAGTCACAACGGAAACAATTAAAAGTTTTTACAAGCGAGTCAATGCAGATGGCTTCCGTGAGATTAATCACGCTGGTTTGTTTTTGTGTCATAATGGCCCTTCATTACGATTTACCAACAATGTCCAAAATTTTCCATTGTTTAAACAAAAATCGAAGTTTTCTGCACCTTCGGTTTAAAAACTGCCGTTTTCGAAAAAATTTCTCGTCTGTGGCGCTCTTTTGCTTAAAAAAATTTATGTTTTCAACAAAAAAAAATTTAGAAAAAAACGTCATAAATGAGGACTAAAATGATTTTTCCGATTTTCGAAAAAAACTGCCTTGGGGAACCAAAGGGGTTTTCTCCCTTTCCGAAATTGAACCCTGGATACGCCGCTGGTTGAACTTTGTTTTAGAAAATCATATGTTCTACGGGCGTGACGATGTCATGGATTGGATTCAATTCCAATTTCCTCATGCAAGTTTTTATTATTTGTTTTCATACATGAAGTTTTTAAAGATTTCTCAAGGAGGTGTAAAGCGCATTGTTTATAAGTTAGGCAACGGTAATTATGTTGCAACAGCCATTTTCTGCTTTCTGGTAGAAAATAAGATCGACGAGAGACCAGAGTTCAAAGACATGTGGGAAAGTAAGCTTGCAATTTTTTAATTTTGCTTAATGTTTTTTAGAAGTTCAGCCTTGTCCTAGGCATTGGGTTCCGAAGATGCACAAGCGTGTCACTCAAAACTACTCCCGAGATCGTAAGAAGAATTTTGTTAACCTTATCCCAAAACACACAAGATCGGAATATTTGGATCGACGATACAAGCAAGTAAGGATCGGCGACGCAGGAAATTGTTGTTGAAGATATTCTAGAGTGTTACAGTGAATTAGCACAATTGAAAAATTTATTATCTTTTAATAGAAAAATATTTTCTCATGCGGTTTGTGATGAACCTCAAAGCTGAAGAGCTCAACTTTCTCATTTTGCAAAAAACAGCATGAGAAAATATTTTTTCTATCAAAAGATAATGAATTTTTAAATCGTGCTAATTCACTGAAACACCTTGTACTATGATTTTTTAGATTGTTGGAGCTTGGAAGAAGGACTATCCGAATCTATTCGAGAAGAAATCATTCAATTTAGACCAGGTTGGGATGGGAGTCAGTCGGAGATACACTACAATATGTTTTATTTTTAGAACGCATTAAACAATCCAGATCCGGGCGAGCTTTTCGAATGTACTAATTGCAAATTGAAGTTTCCTATGAAATATGCAGTCAGCTGTATCCAAACTTACAACGTTGATCCGGCTCTACAGGGTGAGCCAAAAAAAACTGTACTTTTTCGTTTTTACTGAAAAATTTTCAAAAATCATCTATAAAGGATATTTTCATGAAATCGATTGCACGCATCGAAAACCCTTGAAAATACTTATAGGTGATTTTTGAAAAAATTTTTCGCCAAAAACGTAAAAGTACGGTTTTTTGTTCACCCTGTACAGCATGCTCACGAACGTACGCTTCATATTTTGCAACTCGAATATTTTTAGAGTCAATGCACCACTATTGTAGCAAATGTTGTTGTAAAATTTCAAAGGAGAAGAAATTCAACATTGTATTTTGCCCTGAGCGTGGCACTTGTATCCAATGTTTTGGTACTATTGCTGGTCAACGATGCAAAAACCCCATTCCAACAAGTAAGTTTGATAAATTTCTTGAAATTTTCTGAGTGGTTAGCATTAATGAATATACGGCATACATTTGTTGAATACTATGTATTTTCCATTTTTAGAGGAGAATCGAATTTTGGACCAAGAATTGAAATTTTCGCTAAAAATCGAATTTTTGAACAAAATCCGAAATTTTCAACCAAAAATCCATTTTTAGAAGAGATTCACACCTATTTGGAACCAGACAATCGTTACAATTTCAACAATACTTTGTTAGAAAAGCTAGTCAAAAGCTGTGAACACGTTCATTTGGAGGAGGATGAGTCAGAAGAACCGGAACCTAACTTATCTCCGCATATTTCACTGGAATCATTGAATGCCGTGACTCCGAATGATGACGATGCTAGCGATTGGGAATAAAGAAAGAACTAGTCTAATACCAAATATCAATTTTATTGCTTTGTATAAATTTATAACTATTCGTATTAATTTTAACAGATTCCATCTTCCTAGTTAAAATCTATTTGTATTTTTTTATGTATGTGCTAATAAATTTTTTCGTACTACTAAGCATTAGTGGAAACCTTTAAGCCAGATGGCTATGGAAAAACGAGCCATGATCGTCTACAACTACGTCTAAGACCATCGAAATCTAGCGGACAATGCGATAAGTGCAGATAATTTTTGAGCTGTACAAGTTATCCATCGAGCCAATTATGATCTACGCGATTGAATGCTGGTACCCTTCGCAAGTCGTCTTACAAAGCTATTGAACGCGTGAAGTAATTTGCCGCTAAGCTCACTTTTAACAACTTTATTTTGCCCTACCCGACGCTGATTTTTAAAATCTTAAAATCAGCATTTTTCTGAAAAATCAACAGACTTGGCATCCCTGCTAATAGGGGTAATTTTATGCGGGAAATATGTTGGCGATGTTATTTTTGCGTAAAATCGCTTCCATCCTTAGAAAATCTAATTCTTGCATATTACCTTTTTAGAAATATGTACTTTTTGTCTTCAATGATTCTATATACATTCGATTTAAATATGACCCCTAAGTGGGCTCGCTAAACTTTAGTAGTACCAAAAAATCAACTCTTTATACATTAATATTCATATAGGATATAAAGAATAATATTCATATATGATATAAAGAATAATATTCATATAGGATATAAAGAATAATATTCAAATGGGATATAAATGTAACTTTTGGGACAAATTAAAACATTGGCCACAATTTGAAGTAAGACAAAAAGGCGATCACAAAAAGAGTAAACCCGAATATCGAAAGCAAGTATCTGAAAGGAAACTAGTAAGCAAAAAGGAAAGAAATTTTACACACTATGTACAAAAGTTGATCAATTTGTGACAGTAGTTGCTTTTTCGCGCTTTATTTCTTCCTCTTCTTCTTTATCAACACAATCCTTAAAATGTGTATATCGTATATACAGGATGAGCCAAAAAACCGTACCTTTGCGTTTTTTGGTAAAATTTTTTCAAAAATCACCTTAAGGGGTTTTTCATGCGAATTTTGAAAAAATTTTTCATCAAAACATGCAAAAGTAGGGTTTTTGGCTCATCCAGTAAGAATTTACTTGTAAACCGGAACAATAGTGAAGCATCAACAGAGCTAATGCTTGAAGCCGGTTATCCAAATTTTCGAATTCGTCTCCAGATTTTACGGCGACATTTCTTCGAATGCTAGTTGTTTCGTTGATTTTTGTTTGAATAGTGTCGATCTGAAAGATATTTGTCAGATAGACAAAGCCAGTGTTTGAATTTGTTGTACAACAGATTTTCTGTTGTATAACAGAATGATTTTGTTGTATTGTGTTAACACAACAGAAAAAACTGTTGTGTTGTACATAGAGCTGTCCGAAAAGTGATAAACTTGTCACTTTTTGTGACAAGCACATATTCTTGTCACAAATTGTGCGATAAGCTGTAACGAAAAATTTTGCATAATAGTGATTAACTAGCTTATTTATTTATAAAAATACCTTTAAAAACTTGTTAATCGAATTTAAGCTTTGTCACTTTTTGTGACAACTGTGACAAAAAGTGACAAAGCTTAAATTCGATTAACAAATTTTTAAAGGTATTTTTATAAATAAATAAGCTAGTTAATCACTATTATGCAAAATTTTTCTTAAAAAACTAATGTCACAAAAAGTGACAAGTTTGTCACTTTTCGGACAGCTCTAGTTGTACAAACAGAAATCATGCTGTTGTACAACACAAAGTTCCTTTGCCTCATCGCTCCTATTCAATTCAGAAGGATGTGGGTGCGCATCCGACAGGAATTAATCTCAATTACTGGATCCTTAAGCGCTATCCTCTCACCCTGAATCAGGAATCTTCGTACTAGTCTTGGCTTGGGAAACCGAACTTAGCTCTCATCCGGCCCAACGTTGCTTAACTTGCAAGATCGGACGGTCGGATAAGGAACCAAGCACACTAGTGCTTCGATAGTTTTAAATTGTTGTCCAACAACACAACAGATTCAAACACTAGACTATTTTATAACAAGTACTTGATCATTAATCATTTGTTTTCTCGCCGGTATTTCCAATATCTCTCCAAAAACTTTTTGACCCAAATTTTTGGCATTGCTTATCACAGCTTCATTGTATGCATTTCCTGGTTCGAAGCTTAATTCTTCTAATTGTGGAGATCCTTTTAACGATTGCAAGAATTCATGTGGCAAGATGTCCTCAAATAAAACACCATTTAAAAAAAAAGATGTACAAAGCTATTAAGGATCAGGGGGACACTCCAGGGTAAAAAATCGAAAAAAATTTTTAATGACATATTTAGGGGTAATTTTATGCAAAAAATCGATTGCGCGCATTCTCGAAGCGTGAAAATCTTTGTTACACACTTAAAAATACGTATTTTTCAATTTTTAACGGCCAAACAAAGGTTTTCACGCTTCAGGAATGCGCATAATCAATTTTTCGTATAAAATTACCCCTAAATGTCATTAAAAAATTTTTTTCAATTTTTGACCCTGGGATGACCCCCTCATCCACAATAGCTCCGAATTTACTTTTACGAAGACAATCGGTTTTTCTTTTTGCGGGGATGAACGATCTTGCTCTAAAATCATAGAATTTTCATTTTTTAAACCATCTATACCGTTTGATTTGTACTTCTCATCCGTTTCTGCTTGTATAGCTTTTTTCGTCGCTCTTGACGATCCAACTGTTTTCCAAGTGGACGAAATTTTTTCATGCACTTTGTTGGCAATCATTCGACGACGGCTCGTATGAGCGACTGAGGATAAATGTGTAGGATTCTCCGTAGTTTCTGACGTGATTATTTGGACTGGAATGGTGTCTTCGATAAAGCTCGGATCCATTTTTAAATCGTTTTTGTCGAGAACCTAAATTGTGGGATGTTAGTTGAAACAGTGATCGTTTTAAAACTCGAAAGAATCTTGACAACATTGTAAAAAAACTCGAAAGTGGATATACAACGATGACAATTGCATGATAAATTCCGTTGACTGCAGAACTATATCCAAAACTAAAGCTGTAGGGGACGATGAGAGAACACGATTGACACAAAAATCATCGGAAATTGAAGACAAAATTGTTTCAAATCTCGGAAGTTCAAAACTCGGAAGTAACGTCTCAGAGTTTGATCCAGGGGGTGAAAAATGAGTGATAGCACCCAAAATTCCACTGGGTGAATCATCCATCATCACCCACTGGGTGGGTGATTTGGGTGATGACACCCACTGGGTGATGGGTGGGTGAATTTTGGGTGCTATCACCCATTTTTCCGTCCCTTGGATCAAATTGAGACGTTACTTCCGAGTGTTGAACTTCCGATATTATTGTCGTGTTTTGAACTTCCGAAGTTTGAAACTACCGTATGTGCAAAAAGAGAGTAGAACAGTACCTACCTCAAATTTATCATCTTCTGGAACAACATGACATTCCACCTGGCAATTGACCTTTTCAATACACTTGTTATGGCAAACAAAATGGCAATCGGTACAGCGACTAGCAGATTTTAGCCAAATCTTTCCCTTGCAAAACCCACAATGAGCATAGCCTTAAATAAACTTTTCAACAGAAAGTAGAATTGAAAACTCGCCATATTTTAAATGAAATGGTGTCCATTTGTGTTCAAATCTGGGGGTTTCATTTGTGTTAGAGTTGTGTAGATCTTCCGAGGCCACACCATTATTAACATTGGCTGAACTCTTTGATTTCTTAAGTTCATCTGAAGTGGTTTCGCGGCTAAAATGTAATGTATTTTTAAGAATGGTCTTGGGATCCCTGAATCAGGGTCAATACCTTATAAAATGGTCTTCATCTTGCATTAGAGTACTCTCTGGCAAGCCTTGTGGGAAAAATCTGAATCCAAGTGTAATATCTCCGAAACACAGTCTCGCATCGAATCCCGCATGCCTTGAAAGTTCCAATAAATCCGCTCGATTGAGGCTAAATCTCATATTTTCAAGAAAATTCTCTCACGCTGTTCTTACCTATCTCCCGTATTTGGTGGCCTTAGTGGGAAAACTTCTCGATGACAATCTGACAGCGTCAGACGGCAGTCGTCTATAATCTGAGGTATGTAAATACTGGTTGAACCTAACAGAACAGGCTTTCTATTTTCATGTTCTTGTAAGGAAATCGATGTCATATCTAACGAAGCCAATGGAGCTCGTGCATGCACGGTAACGTTTAAATAGCGAGTAGATTTTTTCTCTAGTTGGAAGTGGAGCGACTGCCCCCACAAGACGTTCGGCGATAACGGAACGCTTTTCGTGCTTCGTGATAGGATAGCAGGTGGAGAATCTGGAGAGTCTTTTTCTTTTGCGGAATCCTTGCTTTTTCGTGAAACCTGGTCATCCAGTTTGGTGTCCGATTTTCTGAAAAAATTGAAAAAAATTTTTTTCTCCAATTTTGGCGAATTTTTAGATTTTTGAAAAATTCGTCAAAAATTGAAAAATTCGTTAAAAATCGAAAAACTCATCAAAAATTTAAAAATTAATCAATTTTGACGACTTTTTTAATAAGTTTAATGTAGTAGGATGATATACTATCAATAATTACTTTTTACGAAATGAGGGTATTCTCCGTTTCTTCCCTTTATCGACAACAAGGACTTCTTCAGTCGATGGTTGTATTCTAGAGCCACTTGTTGAAGATGACGGCGATGTTATAGAATCAGGAATCTAAAAACTTCGATCACCAAAGTAATATATGGATCATGAGGGTCGACACTAATTCGTTCAGAAATTTTTGACTTCACTAATTTATCACTAATAACATCACTAATTCCGTTCGGATGCGTTCGGACACATCACTAATA
>JAQGBS010003316.1:0-11703 GCA_034698545.1 Acrobeloides obliquus
CAAGCAACGGCACAAGCTATCGTACGAGTGTAAAATACACTCGTACGACGGACGAAATGGCCACAAGCTATCGTACTAATTTCGTACGATACCATCGTACTGCTTCGTACGACAGCTTGTGGCAATTTCGTCGTACTTTTACGTTAATTTTACGATTGTACGATAGCTTGTGGCGACCCTTAACAGCGGCGTCAGCAGTTGTGCCGTTGCACATCAACGTTAGTAGTTGTGCCGGCATTTGAGTTGCGTTGAGCATTGACACGAAAACTTGATTTTTTTAAAGAAAAAGTACGTTAGCATTTGTGCTGACTCAGTGTTCGTCTTGATACATCGAAACTATTAGCGCGCATTTGCAGCGACCCTAAAAATTGCAAGATTCGGCACTGAGACATTAATTCCGATAATTTTAATCCCTGGACATTAATTCCGGACTTTAATTCCTGGACATTAATTCCGCTGGCTTTAATTCAGTGCACCACCCCTTTAAAGTCTGCTGAATTAAAGTCCGGAATTAATGTCTGGAATTAAATTGCGAAATTAATGTCTTGTCCAAGATTCATTGCATTTTTTTGCACTGAAATTGCACGCGATTTTTTTGAAAAAAGGGGCGAAAAAAATAGGTGATAGCACCCAAAATTAATCCATCCAGTGAGTGAATCACCCACTGAGTCACTCAAAAGTAAAGTCGTGTGTCGAAATTCGTTTTGCGAAAATTCGTAGTGCCAAAGTTCATATGGAAAAATCATAGAGTCTGATGGCACCCTGGATAATGGGTGGCATCAGGCTTTTTGCCCCCTTGTTTGAAATCGTATAAACGTGAATTTTTTATCAAAATTTTGCGCTGAATGTTTTTCAACATAAGTGAATCAAATGCGAAGTTTTTTATCTATATTTTGCGCTGAAAATTTTGTTCTTAATTTGTTTTTAGCGAAAAATCGGCACTATTACTTTTTTCCTCTTTTTGGTTTTTCTCTCTTACTTTTTTCCATATTATTACTTTGAAATTTGTAAAATCGGGGAAAAAATAAGAGGGAAAATAAAGAGAAAAAGTAATAGTGCCGAAAAATCTACCAAAAATAAAAAAATGAAGCTGTAGTGTGGATGGATGATTTAGTTGTTGGAGCATGTTTTGATGGATCCTTGATTTTTCGCCGGTTACGACTTTAAGGTAAGCGTTTCAATTTTTTTAAAGGTTTTTCTTGATCACTTATTTTTTATAATTTCATTTTGTACTTTTTTAGCCACAAAAATTTTGTTTTTCTGTGGCGTAACTAGGGGAGAGAGGAACCCTGGGTGGTCCCCATTCCTTAAAAAAATTTCCTAATGGTCTCCCCTTATGTTTTTCTCCAACTTTTTTTGAAAAAATTTTTTCAAAAATCATAATGGTCTTCCATTATGAATTTTCACTATAAATGACCAAAATTTCCTATTTTTTCTACAGAAATTGTAATTTTTTGAGCATTTTCAGCTTAAAAACAAGTATTTCTCAAAAATTTTCGGCGCTATTTTTTTCCATTTGTCAACAAAAATTTGATAATTTTAAAACCAAAAATGAATCATTTTTAGTATATAAATAAGCATTTTCAAAAAATTTTTGTTTGCGGCGCTGGTTATTGCATTGACTCAAGGATTTGAACAAAATTTTTGAGCTTTTTCCACTTAAAATGAGTATTTTTCAGCAAAATTTTTGCGCCTGTCAGCGCGAAAAACAGATAATTAAACTGATTTTTAAAATTTTTTTAAAACTCGAAAAATTTGTCTTGGTTCCCCCTTATGGTTTTGCCCAAATTATTGAAAAATTTTCGAAAAAAACAAAGGGGAACCAAGGTAAAAAATTTTTTTGAAAAGGTCCCCTCTCATTCTTTGAATCTAGTTACGCCACTGGTACTAAAGTGAGTTTTTTGGATTCTTACAACGATTTTTGAACCTTTTTCCAGAGAGCTCAATGAAACGAAGCAGCTGAATTCGACTCTGACTTCTTTAAACCAATCTCATATAACGACTCGATCAGATCGTCGCTTCGCAATTTCTCGAATTCTTCTATGGCTGATGAAACTTTTTGGTAACTCAACGAAAACTTCCATGAATCCGAATACGACATCTGCGCCTGATCCTTGTGAAGTGCGTGTTGATTATCGTATGCCATCTATGACAAAGACAGTTGAGCCGTACAAGGTCAAAAAATTTGCTCCAAAGCCTGTTCAATTAAAAATAGACTAAATATTAGGATTATATGTAAATTGTATTTGTTTCAAGAATTCTTGTAATTTTTTTGTAAGGTTATAACTGTTTTGCTATTGTAGTGTTATATATACACTGCGTTGCAAAATTATTTACACCCCAGATTTTCGAGTTTTGCCATGTTCTCGAAGTTGTCATGAATCGAGACCTGTTCCATTCGATAGAGCATGGCTAAAAACCACGTTACGCTAAAAACCACAACCGTTAATTTTGTTAAAATTTTATAGAAAAAAAGTGGTAAGGGTAGGATTTACCCCGCATCTCAAAATGACACGGGATCGCTTTAAATCGGTTGAAACCGGCTCGAAAACAATGAAAATCCACCCCCAAAAATGAAACCGACTTGTTTTTTGCTATTTTTGGATGCCCCGAAAATGGCCATTTTTAAGGGTTTTCCTTTTGGTTATACTTTGAGTGCAAAGACATTAAGCCTCTGTGGTGCAGTGACGAAGCCGTCGTCTGTTGCACCACAATATATAGCTTGTTTCAAATTTCGGGCAAAATAAGTTGTATACCGCGTAGCAAAGTGGTAAAGCTCTATTTCCACTCCGAAGGGCAAGGTCTTGGAGGTTGAAATCAGAAATATCATAATTCAAGATTTCATCATACAAATTACAAAACAATCTTGAATTATGATATTTCTGATTTCGACTTCCGGGATCGAACCCTCGCCATTAGTAGTGCAAAGCGAGAAACAACTTTGCTACGCGGTATACAACTTATTTTGCCCGAAATTTGAAACAAGCTATAGCCGGGTTCGACTCCAAGCTTCGACATAAAGGTTTTGCTAAAAAAAATTTTCGATTTTTTATAAGAGGTCTTTGAGTATAAAAATAGTTCTAATGGTTCAAATTCATTCGGGAATGTTTTTTTGGTATATAACTATATAAAACCCATAGCTAGAATGTGGAATCATTTCTCCTCGTGAAAAATTTTTTAAAAAGTCGAAAATTTTGGTCTTTTTGGCCATATTCACTTCCCACATTTACAAAAATATTTTTTTCTTGACTGTGTGACCTCGCCATTTTTTGCGGCTTTTTCTTCGGCCCAGCTCCGCCGGAGGCGGTTCGCTCGCGCTGGGTTAAGATTTCGCGGGGTTACGTTTTTGTGGGGTTAAAGGGCGTGGCGCTTCGCGCCCTTTAATCCCCCCCCCCCCCCGCGAAATCTTAATCCCCCATCGCTCGCTGACCCCCTCCGGGGTTACGCTGGGCCGAAGAAAAGCCCAAATTTTTATGAAGAATCAATCAAAAACAGAGTGTAAATATATTTATGCAACGGCTAAAAACCGTTTTTTCTATAACTTTTTCAAAAAGTCGAAAAGTGATTTTGTCCGTAACGTGGTTTTCAACCATGCTCGAATGGAACAGGTCTCGATTCGTGACAACTTTGATAACATAGCGAACCTATAATTTTGCAACGCAGTGTGTGTGGCCTAAAAACATAAAGGTCCCCTGATTTTGTTTTACAAATTTTCCCCAAAAATCAATTGGTTCCCCTTACGTTTTTTCCAAAAAGTTTTTTTTGTTGATTCTTGAAGTTTTAAACAAAAAACAGCGTGCAGGCGCGAAATTTGTTTTGAAAATGGTCTTTTTTATGCTGAAAATGCTCAGAAAGTCACGATTTGTGATTTTAAAAAATGAACAATTTTGGACTTTTTAAATCATAAGGCGAATCATTAGGAAAAAATTTTAATTTTTCGAATTTCAGGGGCCCGGGCACACCACTGCTTGTAACATCGTAAAAAATATTGTCAATGGTTTATTGTCCTGTATACTTATGCTTTCTTTTAAACACCACTTATAATTGCATTTATAATAATGTATGATACGATTTAACCCAAAACTATGGTCTTATGGAAGTAAGGGTATCAATTCGAACTGATACCCTTACTTATGAGCCCATGGTTTTGGGTTAAATCGTATCATACATTATTATAGATGCAATTATAAATGGTATTAATCGTAAAAAGGGCCCTAAAATTTCCATCTTTCTACAAAATTGTAATTTTCTGAGCATTTTCAGCTTAAAAATAAGTATTTCTCCAAAAATTTTTGCCTGCGGCGTTGTTTTTCTATAACTAATGTTTTTCACCAAAATTGTCCAATTTTTTCCATTTTTGAACAAAAATCCCCAAATTTGAAATTTTTTAAACCAAAAATGAGTCATTTTCAGCATATAAATAAGCATTTTAAAAAAATTTCGCCCGAGTGCTGGTTATTGCATTGACTCAAGAATTTTAACAAAAATTTCGTCGAAAATCGAAAATTTTTTAGCCCTTCCCTCTTAAAAATGAGTGTTTTTCAGCAAAAAAATTTTCGCGCCGACAGGCGTGAAAAACGGGATTAAATTGATTTTTAAAATTTTTTTAAAACTCGAAAAATTGCCTTGGTCCCACTTATGTTATCCTAAATTATCGAAAAAAACATAAGGGGGGACCATGGTAAAAATTTTTGAAAAGCTTCCCTCATTTTTGAAGTCTGGTTATGCCACTGATATACTATGTTTTATGTTGTTTATTTCAATGCAGGATATGTGCTCGTAATAAATTTAAGTTAAATTCAAAAACCTTATTGGGCTCCTGCTAGTTTGTCGTAGAGGTTACGACGATTTTCATCGTAACTTTTGGTTACGATGAACTTTTAGGTTGCGACTCTAGCTAGCTTTTAAGACCATCGTAACCAAAAGTTACGATGAAAATCGTCGTAACTTCTACGACAAACTACCAGTAGCCCTAAATTTTGGACATGATATAAAATGTTACACCAAATGGTGTAAAATAATACAACAAATGGTGTAAAATAATGCAACAAATGGTGTAAAATATTACACCAAATGGTGTAAAATGTTACACCAAAATGGTGTAAAATATTACACCAAAATGGTGTAAAATGCTACACCAAAATGGTGTAAAATGTTACACCAAAATGGTGTAAAATGTTACACCAATTGGTGTAAAATGTTACACCATTGACTCAATTACACCATGTCCAAAAGTAACACCATCGTGGTGTAACATATTACACCTAAATGGTGTTATATTTTACTCCATAGGATTACAGTGTAGGAGGAAGTGTTTGAATCGGCTAGAACCTATAACAAACATTTAAGTTATTCGATTAAGAGATCTTACAGTATTAACATAATCGACTGCAATATCTCGATTAAAGTCAAAAGTCATGATTTTCAAATCCTTTGTCAAGTTATTTTCTCGAATAGCCGGTCCAAAGATTGTTAAAGCACTTGCCTTACAAGCAGGGTTGGGAATTTCCCAGATTTATCCAGATTTCCCCGGGGGAAATTCTAGCAAAATCTTTTTTTGGCTGGGGAAATCTTTTTCCCCAGAATTACTTGGTTTGAAAATTTTTGCGTCATTATTTTGTCGAAAAATGATTTTTTCATTGGGTGACAAGGTAGTACTGGTACTACCTTTTATCAGGCTGGGGTCAAGGTAGTACCAAGATATCAAGGTAGTAACAACATAGTTTTTTATTATAAATTTTGTTAATAATTTGCAAAAAAAAGTCATAGAAAATGATATATTAACGAATATCAGTTGGAATAACTTCTTCAAATGACTTAAGGTCATTTGAAGAAGTTACTACTTTGACATCTTTGGTACTACCTTGACATACTGGTACTAACTTGATATCTTTGGTACTACCTTGAAATCTTCATCTACTCTCTCACGAACCTAAAAGAATTCGATTTGACTAAAGGAGGCAATTTTTAAATTCCTTATCTTTGTTCTGTCAAGGAGATGATTGTGTCTTGCCACTTCCCTCAAGTCTTCTGTGCCAAAATAATAAAATTTGTATCATTTCTCTGATCTATCATGGATTTGATAGAGCACTACTGCTTGCTGGATCTGCTACACATCTTTCGTTAAGTCGACATTCGCTAGCAAGGATTGATTGTTTCGCCTGTGACTGCGAGACAATGGCGAAAGTCGTCGCGAAGGTTTAAAGCATAGAGAATAAGAATAAATATGCAAATTAAACAATTAAGTACCAATTAACAACCTCAATAATATCTTTGGTACTACCTTGGCACCTGAAAGACAAGGTAGTATTGGTACTACCCTGACACCAAACGAAAAATTTCGTAGTTACGAAACTCCGCGAAAAACTCATAATTTTGTAAGTTCGTAATATATAATTATTACCCCGATTACTAAAAGTTCAACTTTTTTGGTAAAAATCTATAGAAAAAAGAAATAATTTTTTAAAGAAATTTTTAATTTTGTTTTAAACCACTCTCGTATTGGCTAATTGTTACCGGAGCAATTGTTGCAGAGGGAATTGTTCTAGTGGAATAATTGCGCACCGTTTACTCGCCAAATGAGATTTATGTCAATAAATTGAAGAATTTATGAAATATTGAATTTTTTTATTTAGACAAAAGAAACCTTTGAAGTTGAAGACGAAGCCTTTGTATTTTGCTCGGTGTTCCCGACTTTACGTGATTCAGAACATTTCAGTAACAGTGAATTGAGCGGTCTTAAAGCTGAAGAGTTGGATAAACCATTTGGACAATTATTTAAAGACAACGATCAAGTTTACCAATTGCTCGGCACATGCATGTTTGAGGTAATTCAGTTTTTATTCAAGAAAAAAATTATATAAAAATCTTCTAATTCTTTGCGTTCGAAAAATTTTGATTTAAAGTAATTTCTTTTAGAAATATGATTGGTCGAAATTGTGGAATCCAAAGTTCAAATCGGTTCAAAAACCGTCCGAAGTCGAATACACACTTCGATGTGTGTGTAACACAGACTTATGCAATAGTCCTAGCTCTTTTACAGCTTTTATTGAAGTAAAATAAAATTTTGAAAAGCACAGGATATTGTAGCAGGATAGAACATTGCTAGTTTACGTTTCACTCATATTCAATTGATGTTTTTTTTATTTATATAAAAGAATAATATTTTTATAAACTAACAATTGGTGTAAAACTAATAAAATTTAAGATTGGTATAGTCAATTTGGGCCTTCCACGGGTTTTTTTTCACTTTTCTATTTTGAGCATATCTCTTGACGGTTAAATCCATTTTCGATGATCTTGGTGTCATTTGAAAGCTGAGAACGTGGGCTACAACTTTTATGTTGGGTACATGGGGTCATGTAGTAGAAAAAGTTGGTCAAAAATTAGGTTTTCTGTAAAAATTGGGGTCCCGGAATGATGTAAAATATCAAAGTTGAGGCCCTAGCAAAAAAATTTTCCACTACGGGCGCTTCCAAATATGGCCTAAAAGTACATTCAACATTCCTACTTTATCGTATACTTGGTCCTGAGTCATATCTCGGTTTACAAAAAATCTTTTGCGACCTCTAAAGTTGATGGTCGAGACACCCCAAAATGGTATTATTAGTCTAAAACTTTTATGGTAGCGCCAAATCAGCTGATTTCTTGTACTCTAGGGTTTTTGGCTATAGGGAACACGATCCCATCATCATTTTTCGGATTTGAAAATCAGAAGTACCCGGTATGCCACCTTAAAAGTGTAAAGTTTGATAGTGAAGAAGAAGAAGAATACGACGAATAATTTTTTGAATAATTGAATTTTATGTAGTCCGTAAAACGTGTAAAATATAAAAATAACTTTATATCAATTGAAATTTTTTCCACGAATAAAACATGTAAAGTGTTGAAAATCGATATTTTCGCTATTTTTTTTAAGGACCAGTCAATTAAAATCATATGAAAAAATGATATATTCGGAAAGATCATGAAAAATGGAGCATTTTTTGTTTTTACGGCATTATCTGAATCGTTTTCCCCATCGAGATAAATGCATTTGAAAATATGAATTCGTGTACATGTTTTCGTTGTAATAATCCAACTTTTTTGATTTTCTTGCTTTAAAATCATGAAATAATAGCATCAACAGAAAATTTTATGCTGAACAACTTTGCTAATTGAAGTTTGCGTAAAAAATGATTTTCTCCGATCAAAATGCAAAATAAGTTTAAATTTTTGAATTTTTGTATATTGAAACGAAAACCCTGCATGATGTTTTCTTGACCAAGTTGTGCAGGTTTCCAGTTACTCATTTTTTATGGATATATTAGTGCTCATCCCCTAATCTCATATTATTATTTTTCGTTTTTATGAGTCAAACATTGTAAAACGGAAATTAAAAAAAAACACTTTTCCTTACTTTATATAGTCATATATGGTCTTAATTTTAGTCATCTTGATAGTCATGGGGAGGAGGGAGTTTTTATATCGAGAGTTGACTGTTGATCAAAACTTTGTTAACTATAATTAAATCGCTCCCTGTAATATATAATTTTTTATTGATTAGATACATTTCTAGACAAAATAACATTACAAACATAGCCTCTGAATTTACAAGAAAACAACAAAAACATTAAAAAGGTCGAAGAACTCGAAAAGATTACAAGAAAATTACTGAAATAAACAAAAAGCATAGCTTTAGGTGAAAGGAAAAACTCATAAGAACCTAAAAACATCTCATAAATATCAATTAACGTTGACGGAAATCTAGAAAACAAAAATTTTATAGCTAGAGCAACTAAAAGTCTGTCTGACTCATTCGGATTTCTTGAACCATCATTCTGGGTAACGTTTAGAAACGATTTCCTCATACTTGTGGAATGTTTGAGTATGAGCCAAAATTTCAAAAAGACTATAAATATAAAAATATAGGGAATGGCCGAATAAAATATAAGGCTGCATACAATTCTATAGACGATCATGTAGATTTTGTTGTCCATAAGAGGAGTTGAGTTGATGAGATAAACCCGGTGATTTTGATCATAAGTTATAGAGAGTTCAAAAAATCTGGGTAGACTATAGACAAGCGCTCCCAATGAGAGAAACATTAAGAAAAAATGGATATGTAATGCTTTACGTTTTTGAGCGAGAACAATATTTTTGAATCTTCGACATAAGGCTAGATATCTGTCGACTATTAAGGCAAGTATGAGCCATACACTTGCGGTAAAAGGGACGTTGGATAAAGTATACCTAAAACGATTAGGTTATAGAGAGTTCAAAAGGACAGTGGTTAGTCCCAGCTTTCGAATTTGTGGTTGATCCAGTGACGTAGCCGAAATTTTTTAAGGGGGGTACCAAGCCTTTTTTTTTAAAAATCATAAGGGGGGACCCTCATGTTTTTTCGGGCCTTTGGCCCGTAGGAGGGAGGGGGTACCGGTACCCTTGGTATCCCCCTCCCCCTTGTGGCTACGTCACTGGGTTGATCATAGAAATTCGTCTAAAACTTGATTTTTTGGCGAATTGTACAGAAAAAATGCACTAACACCTAAGGCACTGTCCCTCTCTTTAAGGCTTACCAAAAAGAAATTGTCTTCAGATAGATATTACCAGAGTCTTCTATAAAAAACGGCACAGAGAAATTAAATATCGAACAAATCAGCAAAGCAATATCACAGCCAGTTAGCCATAAAAGATAGATGGAAATTCTAGAACGTTGAGTTTTCTTCATTCTTATATTTTCTGTTGGATTCTTTTTTGTAAAATTCTCGTCCACTTCACATATACTCTTCAATAGAGAATGTGAATTTGTCAGTTGAGATCTTGAGGGAACTCTAGAGGGAAATACTGCTTTACATAGAACATAAATAGCGATGATGTTAAAAAAGATCCCGATGAGACAGATTAGTAAGAGTAATGGACCATTTAGAAAATAAAGAATATTAGCATAGTCAATTGTTGTCATATTACTAAAAAATTGGGGCCTATAAATCTATAGGGAAAATGTAAAATTTTTGAAAAATGTTGGATAACTTTTTATGGCTAAAGTATCATGTTAATTTTTTATGGCTAAAGTATCATGTTAAACTAAAGTAAAAATGGGAGGATCTTTTTATTTTAACTATTTGGACACCTTGCCGACATTTTACAAAAAATCGTGTCTAAAAATTCCTCACCGATTTTTTAGAAAAATCGATCTTACTAAAAAAAACCCGGTTTTCTTAAATTTTCTGAGAAATCAACATTATTAGCATAGATATACAATTCCTAAACAACCTAAATACAAGCTAATTAACATGATATTTCGTTTTAAGATAATAATAAAAATTACGTTATATTCATGAGAACCATGAGAACCAATTTGTATAGTTTATTAGTCTTATACAAATAAAAGAATATAATGAATATTAGAAAAACTTATTTTTAATCACGTATATGCTCGTATACTTTCTTATAACAGAAAAGGGCACATACTTCCTTGTATAATTTCCTTATATAAAGGGCATATACTTCCTTGTATAATGTTCCTAAAGCAGTTTCGGAGCTAGTGTCAAATGTGTACCCTAAGGAGCAAAAAGAAAATTTAATGTTTGAAAAACATTCTTAAGCCATTTTTTTGCGAATTTTCGCCATTATCTTTTATCTTCAAACGTGATTATAGCTTTAAAATGGTACAACCGCTCGCGCTTCATGAGATGAATTATTTTGAATTGTGCGATAAACTTAGATTACCGGATGAGAAGTTTGAGGAATGGATGAAAGCGCTCGGATTAATCCATAGTTCGATGACTTGTGATCGCTATCAAGAACCAATGCGAGATGCGAAGCAAGGAAGAGGCCGATACTGGATTTGTGAAAAAAGAGAGTGCCGTTTTGGACCAAAAAATCAAAATAAGCCTATGAAGGGATTTTTAGCGGTATGTTTCCTTTTTAAAGAGAGGGTTGTCTTTTTCTAGGGTACTTTCTTTGAACATAAGAAAACAGGACGTGTTTCGTTGAAGAAAGTCGCGCACTTATCATATCTTTGGGTTAATCGTATGTGCACTTTGGAGCAAGCTATGTTTGAGACAAAGATGAGCCGGAGTACCGTAATTCGTTATTGGCGTCGCTTTCGACGTTTGTGTGCCAACTAATTTAATGCCCACCCGATTACGATTGGTGGACCAGGTACAAGCGTGGAAATCGATGAGTCCTTCATGACAAGTCGAAAAGCACAAAGGGGACGCTAGACGCTATGATCGTTGGATTTTTGGTGGAACAGAGCGCGGATCAAATCACTCCTTCATAGTTCTTGTACGACGACGTCGAGCGATCGATCATTGTATTAATTTTCTGTTCTCTATTGTTATTATTGAAATAAAAGCGAAAACGACTGAAATTAGAATGAAAAAACGGCTTAAAAATGTTTTTCAAACATCAAATTTTCTTTTTGCTCCTTGGGGTACACATTTGACACTAGCTCGGCAGTTTCTCATAAAATGTATATTGTTTAATTTTCCTCCGAGAAAATGAACTTAATGTCTGTTTCAACTCACAAGTCCAAAATAATTCCCCGACCTCGGTAAGGAGCGATCCCGTTCGATCTGGCAAGTTAAGCAACGTTGAGACCATCAGATTCGATTCCGTGTGGATAAAATTATCAAAATTGAACCAAATTTTTATCGTAAATTTTAAATTATACTTTATAAAATTTTTGCCAATTTTTATTTTCCTAAAAAATTTTTC
>JAQGBS010003317.1:0-11703 GCA_034698545.1 Acrobeloides obliquus
AGAAAAAAAATTTCATCGAAAACGGATGAAAAATGATGAAATTAGAGCAAAAATTTTCAAGATATGATCGAAACAAAAAATCGTTTACAATGCAAAAAAGTACTGGGATTCGAAGAGGTTTTTCCGGACCCATAGAACGTTTTTCGCAAAAAAATTTTTTTGCCTTGTTCCTCATGCCTAGTTCTATCAAAAATATCCCAACGCACAACTCGCCTTTTAAGTGTTAATAGCCGAGATAGAGCAAATTGATTTTGGGGTCAGATCGACCCCAGGTGGTCTAGGCTCGTGAAAAATTTGGTGGTTGGATTAGGGTTAATAAAACTTTCTACTTTTCATTTTCTTAATGTGCTTTGACCTAAAGAAATTCATCTAGCTCCTAATTTTCATACATTATCCTAGAATTTTTTAATGTATGACATTAATATTAGATCATTGCTCTTTCCATTTCATACATTTCTAAATAAGTATATCTCTGTGAATGCTACTAATAATAGTTTTGTATTCATTTCTGCCAAGATTGACGTAAAATCGGTCGGTATTTTCACTTCATTGGCATTTTTGCGGTTATTAGTAAATTACATAGTAATTATCAATATATAGAGAGGCTAAAAACCGTACTTTTGTGAATTTTCGAGCAATTTTTTGCAATAAATTTTTAAATTTTTTCTAAAATGACTCTATGGGAGGGGGGTTCTATGATAGAAATCGTTTGCGCGCATTGAAAAATCGTGAAAATGCTTCCCTGGTCATGAAATCGCAGAAAAAACCAGAAATTTTGAATGATGAAAACGAATCGCCGACAGGTGGATCGAACCTGAGACTTTGGAGTTAGTCCAGATGATGCGCGTGCCTTAGACCACTTGGCCATTGCATGCGGACTTTTTTATATTATGGGCCGGAACGGAGTGTCGACTATATGTAGTCGATACTTTTTATCTCTCGCCATGAAGAGTTTTTTCCAAAAATGTCATTTTTTTAGTCATTTTTGCCACAAAAAATGCGATTTTTGAGGCAAAAATCATTTGAATTTTGAACTTTAAAATTTTTTTGTAACAAAATTTTGACGTCATTTAAAAAATTTTTAAGCCTAAAAATCTTCTCAAGTATCGATTGTTTTCGGGAAAAATAATCGTTGTAAAGTAAGCTAATAGGACGATAATTTGTTTAAAAGATCAATTTATCTTGTTGGACACACGATCAGTTAAGTTAGCTTAAGTTAGGAAAATTTTTGAACTTTTATCAAAGATCTGATCAAAGGTTAGGGGGTGTAAGAGTTGAATTTTTGATTTAAAAAAATATAAGAAAAATCATCTTAACTTGATTTTCAGGGGTTTCGTGTCAATAACATGAGAATTCCAAAACCTTAAATTTTTTAAATTTAATTAAGGAATTTATAAAAAAAATAACATCATCATCGTATTCGGCATGGTAAAAAACTCTAAACGACACCCATATCTGCTATATTTTGAATTTTTTGTTCGATCCTGATTTTCAGGGTTATCGTGTCAATAGTAGTGATTCTTAGCGTCAAAAAGTGTTAAATTTGACACCAGAAAGAGACAAATTCGACACTAGACTAATAAGTATGCGAATTTTAGGCACTAGACTAATAAGTATGCGAATTCGCTTCAATATACACTTCTCTTCCCTGAATCAGAGTTAGGGAAGCGTTTTTATGATCCAGGAATGCGCGCAACTCTAATAGAAAAACCTCTATAGGGTTATTTTGGTGAAAATTTAAAAAATTTAAAAATCACAAATTTGGTTTTTGGGGAGTGCACCCTGTAAATTATATAGTTTCCAGAATTCGCATATTTGTAAGTCTGGTGTCAAATTTGAGACTTTTCGATGATTGAGTATCCCTATTAGTTCAAAATTTTAAATTTTTTAGATAAAATCAAAATAAAAAAATCCTATTTTTGTATGAATTTTCAAACAAAAAAGTTATTTTGAGACCCACAATTTAAAGACATAAAAGTTCTAGGCTTTAAATAATTCTCTGAAAAAGAGTCTCAAGAATCTTAAATTTAAAATGCATGCCATGCATCTTTATCCCACCCAAGAACTATGCATGCTAAATAAAGGAAATGTAACCAAATTTTCTCAATTTTCAACAACAACAAAAATACAAGAAATTTTGCACTCTGTGTTTTAGAATTTTTAATTATTACCTCAAGAGGAATACTTCTTGAAGCAAAGAACAAACGAATTTCTGCGTATGAGTAAGGTGCAAGCATCTTATAGTTTGTGTCTGATTTGCGGGAAATGCTATAGTGCATTTCTCGGAAAGCGGGCAAATTCACTACTCATAATTCGGGAGCAATCAGCCCAAAGTTCATCTTGAATGGTGAAGGTTCGATCCCGGAGGCCAATTTTTTTAATATCAAATCAAAAAAGGTGATAAAGCAAACCCTCTTTAAAAATTAAATAGAAATTTTTACACGCAATTTTTGGGAAGCGCTTTGCTTTAACAACTTCTTTGATTTGGTAAAAATAAAATTTTGACCTTTTTGTTTACAGGATGCCCAAAAATAGTAATTTTGCGATTTTTGCGCAATTCCTTCAACTTTTAATTTTCACAAAAGATTGAAAAATTTAAAAAAATTGAAACAATCGCGTAAAAATTGTAAAAAAATGGGTATCCTGTAATTTTTTCGAGTGATATATAGCAAATAATAAATTTACATATTTCATTTTTACGATGTTAGTCCTCCATTATTTTAGGGGTGTAGTCTCGGCTTTTGCATTGCTCAAATGACTACGTTTGTGTCGATTTTTTTATTTGTCTTGTCTTCATAAAATTTACAAATAGCAGATGTCGAATTTTTCTCTCAAAATTTATGCACTATTGTCAAATCGATTTTTTATATTTTATCGATGTAATTTTGATCATTTTAATTAGGACAAATCAAATGTATAAATTTTCTGTTTTAATAACAACTTAATTTAATTCATAGAAAAGACTCGTGTTTTTAACCATAATAATGTAAGAAAAATACGGAAAAAATAATATTGCATGTTTACTTCTGCTTCATACATCTCTTTAGAAGTTTTAATTACATTTCCTTTGTTTTTAACTTGTTCGTGGGTGATTTAAGAAAATTGCTGTTTACTTAATTAACTTTACTTAAAGGGGAAGCCATTTAGGGGTCATTCTCCGAAAAAAATTTTCTCTATTTTTGACCTAATAGGGGTAAATCATGCAAAAAATCGATTGCGCACATTCCTGAAGCGTAAAAACGCTTCCTTGACCCTGATTCAGGGAAGGTGGTGGGTGTATTGAAGCGAAAATCAAACATTTTCAAATTTTTATGAGAAAACCGCCGATTCTTAGGTTATTCTAGGCGGGGAATTGATTGCGCATAATCCCAAAGCGTGGAAATGCTTCCTTGACTCTGATTCAGGGAAGGAATTGG
The DNA here is from genome assembly GCA_034698545.1 of Acrobeloides obliquus. NCBI lineage: Eukaryota > Metazoa > Nematoda > Chromadorea > Rhabditida > Cephalobidae > Acrobeloides > Acrobeloides obliquus. The sequence continues at coordinate 3,417 of JAQGBS010003317.1, forward strand.
TGTATTGAAGCGAAAATCAAACATTTTCGGATTTTTATTGATTTTTGCTTCAATACATCAATTCCTTCCCTGAATCAGAGTCAAGAAAGCGTTTTCACGCTTCGAGATTGAGCGCAATCGATTCCCCCGCCTAGAATAACCTAAGAATCGACGGTTTTCTCATAAAATTCCGAAAATGTTTGATTTTCGCTTCAATACACCCACCACCTTCCCTGAATCAGGGTCAAGGAAGCATTTTCACGCTTAGGGAATGCGCGCAATCAATTTTTCGCATGATTTTACCCCTATATAGGTCAAAAATCGAGAAAAAATTTTTTTCGGAGAATGACCCCCATATGGCTCCCCCTTTAAGTACCGGGAGGATTTTGTTGTTTTTTGTAGAAAAATTCAATAATGGCTCATTGTGGATGTTCCTTAGCCAGTGTCCATTCTGTATACACAAAAAATAGTATTTCTGACTTTAAAAAAATAATAATTTTTTGATGGATTGTCCAAAAGTCTAATTTTTTTTATTTGCTTAGAGCAATGTCCGGTTTCTATAACTCTCAGATAAGCTTTCCCAGACATCCAAAAAAACTACCCTAACGAATAGGTTCAATTTCTTCTTTTCCTCTTTTTTAAATGAGATGGCGACGAACATCTATGGGGTACACAACAAGAATAGAATAGTCGGACGACAACGCATCTTTTGGCGTGTCAGAAAGCTTATGTAGAGAAAAGCTCTAGCATGCTTATTCTTATTTTTATTTCTTTCTTCACTTGGCGCATCTTCTCCCTTCTTAGGCTAAGGTTATAGCGCTGTACTTTGTTTTGTTAGGGGAGAGCTTGGAGCTCTTTATTTCTTTTAGCTTTTCATTTGTGCCATCCTATTAAGGACGGCTCTCGACACTTTTCGCCGTCGGTCATTGCTCCTTTCGACGTCAAACAACTAGTTTTAAGTCGAGGAGATAGAAAGGATATGAGTGCCATCGCATGAGACGCTGACAGGTTTTTATTTGATAATGATTATTATGCATAGGATTTTTTCTATTGGAACTTTATGAAGTTATTTGATTTTCAAGCATAATTTTGGTGAATTTGGACAAATTCCAAAACTTCAAAAATCCAGCCCCAAAAATGGCATTGCTTTAGAAAATATTTTACTTAAAAATATTACCAAACTCGTATTCAGCATAGTCGAAAACTTTTAAACGACACTCATCAAGCCTATAAAATTCAAAAATTTGAAAATTTTGTAAATTGAAACGAAAACTACCCTGCATTAGGGAAAATTTAAATTTTGAATTTCTATAGCATTATGGGTATCTTTTAAAGCTTTTTCGGGTGCTGAACACGATGGGAGCGTGATTTTTATCCGAAACATTTCTTATAAAGCTAACCCATTTTCCATAAAATGAGCTTCGGCTCGAGAAAATTTACTCAAAAATATTATCACCATCGTGTTCAGCATAGTCAAAAACCTTTAAACGACACCCATCAAGCATATAAAATTCAAATATTTGAACTTTTTGTGCATTGACACGAAAACTCCCTGATTCAGGGAAATTTCAAAATCCGAATTTCTAGTGCATGATGGATAGTGTTTAAAGAGTCTCGACTATGCTGAAAATTATGGTTTTGTTATTTTTTAATTAAAAAAATTTCCTGAGAAAAAACCCATTTTTGAGAAAATAGTCTAGCCTTATAGAAAACCTTTAGCTCAAAAATAATATCATCATCATGTTCATCACTCACTAAACGACATATGGCATGTCTATAAAATTCAAAAATTATGTATTGACACGAAAACTACTTGATTCAGGGTATTTCAAAAATTTTAATTTTTTAGCATGAAAAATGTTGTTTAAAAGTATTTTGCAGGTTTTTAAGTTTAATCCTCATGGGAATTTTTTGAAGAGCCTTTAAATTTCCGGGTTTCTGCCACACAACATGACATAACCATCGAATAAAGATAAATATGATGTACGACCTGTCTGTTTTATATGCCGATTTGTTCCTTTTTATTGTAATTTTTTATTAAAAATTGACTTATTTCAAGAATCCAAGCTTTATGTATTGACACGAAAACCCTGAAAATCAAGTTCAAAAAGTATAAAAAATTTGAATTTTTATATTTGTTTGAAAGTTTGAACTTCTGCTTCCTTTTTAATTTCACTTTTTTGTTCTTCAAAAGACAAAAGACAAGCCTATTTACGCCCCTAATAATAACGTTTCTTTGAAAAATTGTTGACAATTTTTTTTGATATTGCACACATAGCCAAGCTTTTTATGTTGGCCTGTGATTTTTGAGTTGAATGAGACAAGATTGCTTTTTGAGATAGTGCATTCAACAAGATTTTTATTTTCAAAACCTCTTCTTCCTCTTTTGATAAATCTTTTCTTGGAAATGAATGAATGGGAATTACAACAACATGTTTAATTTTTGAACATTTTTCATGTAGTATAAAAAAAATCAAAAATTTAAAAAATGATGAAAATTTCAATTTTTGAAAATTGCAACAATTTTAATTTTTGGTACTCTTAAAGAGGGACCCAAAATAACGTGAATTTTGTCTGAAAATGATCCCTATAGGGGTAATTTTACGCTGGGAATCGATTGCGCGCATTCCCGAAGCGTAAAAATGCTTTCTTGACCCTGATTCAGGAAAGGGGATATGTGTATTGAAACGAAAATGATCAAAATTTTGCAAGAAAACAGGCCTTTTTAGGAGTTTTTTTTGGCGGGAAATCGATTACGCGCATTCCCGAAGTGTAAGAATGCTTTCCTGGCCTTGATTCTGTGAATATGAATTTTGGAGAGTACCTGAACTAACGTCGAAACTAACACTTCAGAAGTTTAAGGCAGGAAAAAAATCTCGTTATGGCGCACCTACTGACGGATATGAAGATTATCATCAAAAATTCATGTGGCATGAACGTTTTGGAACAAGAAACCAAATTTTCTATAACTTTTGGTCCTATTTCGCCACTCATTTTCCATGCTTGAATTGAATCCAAGTCTACTTATCCCGACGGCCCAGTTTCTATATCCAACTTCAATTTTCATGGTTTTTTTTGGTCTGACCCTAAAGTGGTCCCCCCTTTAAGGGGACTTCTCCAAAATTTATATTTACAGAATCAAGGCCAGGAAAGCATTTTGTTGCTTCGAGAAAGCTCGCAATTGACTCTCCGTCAAGAAAAACTTTAAGAAAACCTGTTTCCCTGCGAAATTTTGATCATTTTCGTTTCAATACGCATATCCCCCTTTCCTGAACCAGAGTCAGGAAAGCATTTTTACACTTCGGGAATGCGCGCAATCGATTCTAAAAAAAAATTATCCCATAGAGATCATTTACAGCAAAAAAATTTTTGAAAAAAAATCATTTTATTTTGGGTCTCTCTCCTTTAAAAGTATCTAATTTTTAAAGTAAAAGTTTCAATTTTGCAGAAATGGTCGCCATAAATTTTTTCAATAAATTTTTGGGCCACAAAATCAATTTTCTAAATAGACTTTCTTAAGTCTTTAGGGAAAATGCATGTGGTTTGTAACGACTTTTTAATTTTTTGACTAATTTTTTGCTAGAAAAAAGTTTTCTCTCATTAGTAAACTTGCGTCATTTTTATAAAAAATGATTTACAGGGTGCTCCAAAAGAGCCAGATGCTTTTTATAGACGTTACAAAAAACGTTACAATATACATTAAAAATTTTTTGTTGACGTTATATTTGCAACGTAAATGTTACAATCTGGCAACCCTACCCTAATCGTTGTAAACGATACGCAGTCGTAAAAAAATTCAAAAGAGTGTTATATGTCGCCTTATAAGTTTCTAGGGTAGATACATTCGATTTTGATATTATTTTTCAAAAATTTCTTAACTTTAACTATTTTAGTTTCAATATATCTTGAAAATCAGGAATATTTTTTTACTTCAAATCCCCTTTTTCATAAAATTCTCTTTTCAAAAAACTCTAAAAACAATCCATTTTCTCTTTAACTTTTCACGCTTAAGCCAAAGAAGCTTTTGATTCAAGTGAAATGAATTTCCCACCGTCAAACCCGAGAGAAAGAGATAGACGTTGAGTCTATATTTTTACCATGAAAAATGGCTTGCGTAATTTTTCCAGTTCACTAAGCCCATTTTCGAAATTTACCCCTCTTGAGGCAAAGCTGAGAATCTTAACGGGATTAGAATTTCGGGGTATTTTTGTTTCTTTGAAAAGCAAGTTTCAATGGAATAAATTATGTAGTTTTGGAGATTAGGGTGGATATTTTTGAAGTGATATTGATTTTTTAAATGAGGTGAAAATAAATTTCTTGAGCTTAAGCCCAAGCCTTATGCCTAAGACTTATATAAGCCTAAGGCTTAGGCTTAAATTAGATACCCTATATTTTTGGATTAATTTTTCTGTAAGGCTAAAAATTTAACCCAAAATACTCTTGTATATCCATTTTTCCTCGACATAAAGATCGATGCAAAAATTGACGCCTTCATTTTATTCTCCGCTAATGTTACGGGGTGCATATAATTGAGCGCATGAGAGAGTGTGGTGAGATATACTTAATGATTATAGTGTCGACTTTGTGTGGCGTGGCGCTAAATATCAATTAGAGGCCGATTTTTGCCTTGGTAATAATAAATTTTGAGGTATTCCTTAGTGATTTCATTTTTCGCTAGTCTCTAAGGTCGTAAGATTTATTCAGCTTTACAAAGCTACGTCATGAGAATTGATATTTTGTTCGTAAATCAATAAAAGGGTGTTTGAAATTTTTGAATTTTTTACATTTTACTCTAATTTTCAGGGATTTCGTGTCATTAACTTAAAATTTAAGAAAATCATTTTAAAATAACTTCAAACATGAGTGAAATAATCGAATATCAACTTCTGAAAAAGTATTTCAGATGTGATTTTTTTCATTCTGAGATAATAAACTATGGCAAATCTCATGTTAACTTCAGATTTATGTCAAAAATTCAGGTTTTCGTTCTAGTACACCACCCATGAAACATAAAACCCATATTTTGTTCGTTTATTTCTTAGAAAATGGCATAAAATATTCACTGAGAATGATTATTAGTTAATATTTGTTTAATTATAATATTTTTAATACTTTTTAGAATATTTCTCTTAAAAAATCATCATCTCTGAATATTTTATTTCATTTTCTAAGAAAGAAATGAACAAAATATGTGTTTTAGTATTCCTGCCTCTCTCTCTTCCTATCCATTTTCAGGAGATATGAGGGGTGCGCAGTCAGGAGTTACTCTCAAATTACTTAGGCTTTTTTGAGCATGCCCAACGCCCCGGCGCCAGGGGATTCCACATGCTCAAGGCTTCTAAAACCGAACTTAGACGCTCCGGGCCCAACGTTGCTTAACTTGCAAAATCGGACGGTCCGGCGGTGTACCGAGAGAACTATGCTTTCCTCTAGTATTTTATGGGTAAAGTACTAGAACGAAAACCTGAATTGTTGACATAAATGTGAAGTCACCATGAAATTCGCCATAGTTTATTACCCTAGAATGAAAAAAATCGCATCTGAAATACTTTTTCAGAAGTTGAGATTCGACGATTTCACTTATAAGCATACTTAAATGTTTGGCCCAAGTTTTTTGTCCGCTACTGAATGGATGTCGTTTAGACCTGATAGCGATAATTAAACCAGAAAACAGACCGATCATTACACTAATTGAAGGAAAAACTTCCTCTTATTTGATAATTAGCATTCTTTCATACACACTTTAAACTATAGTTACTCCGTTACCTAGAATACCAGCCTACAATTTTTTTTAATTAAAACTTAAAAACGTAACTTTTATTCAGAAAAAAATTTAATTGGGTTCATTTCTCATTCCCTGTAATCATTTTTTAGCGTACAAATTGACAAAAAAAGTAGTCTCCTTGGCAATTTTATTGAAAACTGACCGAGCGCCTTCGGCGCTCTGCGGCGGTGGCCTCACTTAAAAAGTGAGGGGGGGGGTAAGAATTAGGGGAAAAAATTTTTGCCAAAACAGCCTATATAGGGGTAAAATCATGCGTAAAATCGATTGCGAGCATTCCCGAAGCGTGAAAATGCTTCCTTGACCCTGTTTTTTTTAAGCTATGGGGTCATAAAGTTACAAAATTTTTCGATTTTTACTTTATGCAAAAAAATTTTGGCTCCAAGCGGAGATTCGAACCTGCGACCTTGTGACAACTAAGCTGCTACTTTGTCACTATACCACCGAGGCTTGTTGATAGCGAAACGTCTTTTCAAATCAAGTACTAGTGCTTTTTTAAAAATTCATTAGAAATTAATATATTAAGAGATACAAGTCGTGTTTCTTTTTGTGTAAAATTCGTGTTTATTTTTAACAAAATTAAAAAATTCCAGTTGAGTACCCTCATCCTTTCTACCTGACCTGTCAAAATGCTTTGACATCAATCTCAAAATCGGAACAAATGCCGTGACTCAAAAATTAGTCGAGCAATTTTTCATCGTTCAACATTCCCCTTCAACATATCACCAGAACATTGTCTATTTTCCTTCAATTTCCGTGATTGTTGGCCTATTTTTCGCCACCCAATATTTTTGATGCTTTTAAATTATTGGAAGAAACGTAGAAGATGAAAACGGCCATATTTGGCCATGATTCAGACGGTGGCACGTCCAGTTCAAATACTGGACCGGTAGCACCTCCATTGACTTTTACGCCACCTGCGTCGTTGGCCGTTTCGAGCTCGGTGCATCATCCGAGGAGATCGGCGGCTAACGCAGCTCATGTTCATAACGCAGCTCTTGCTCATAGTAGTTCTAATGTTTCTTCTACGGTTAACACATTTAGGCCGCATAGAAGGACGAGTCGGATGCAAAATGTGAGTTTACGAAAATTTTAAAATTTAAACTATAGTGCGTAAAAAATAGATTTTTGTTTTATTTTTTCAAATTTTCATTAAAATAATCCTATAGGGGGGAGTTCCATGAATGAAATTGATTGCGAATATTGCCGAACTTTGAAAACGCTTTTGTGACTCTGAATTAGTGTATTTTCGCTTCAATGCGCACTTCTCTTTCCTGAATCAGGGTCAAGAAAGGTTAGGCAATGCGCGCAATCGATTCCTCGCATAGAAAAACCAAAAAAACTTGAAAACTGTTGAACAAATCGCAAAAAATTTAGTTTTTGGGCACCTTGTATTTGATGAAACTAATATTTTTATATCAATTTTTTAACTTTTTTAAAAGTTTCATTTTTGTTGTTGATTTTTCTGCTACTCCTATGCTCATGATTATTATTTTTATCATATATTTTCTCGTCTACAACTTATTGATTTTTATCTTTTTTTCAATTTTGATCGCATGGATTTGTCATGGTTGCCACTAATTCGTTCGGAAATTTTTGACTTCACTAATTGATCACTAATAATATTACTAATTTCGTTCGGACGCGTTCGGACACATCACTCTAATAGCCCTTCGGACGCGTTCGGAAAAGTTCGGACGAGCGCCCGAACATTCGAACGCGCCCGAACGCCTATTAGTGATGTTTTCGAACGCGTCCAAACGCAATTAGTGAAATTATTAGTGAACTAAAGTCCGTTCGGGAGCCGTCCCAACATATTAGTGGCGGCCCTCAAGACGTCAAAAATAGATCATCCCATTAAAAAAAATTTTTGAAATTTGATTTTTTTATAATTTTTTAATCCTTTTAAAAGTGCAGGTGCAAAATTTTTCCTAGGAATATATCTAAAATCGTGTAAATCACATGTGTACTTATATAAACATCCTTTTATTTATACTAGGCAGGTAAGCTTACGTAACTTTATCTCAAATTTCAATTTTTTGAAAATTTTCGTCATTTTGTGAATTTTTTTCTTTTTGATTACCCCATTTTTTCTGGCAATTTTGTTTATTTCACGGCAATTTCGACCCAAATTACCGGAATTAACCCATTAGCTTGGCTAATGAAAATATTTTTGTGACGAGAAAATCTATGGAGGAAAGCCTAGGCATACCTGTCAATTTGGAATATGGACGCTATTTTTCGAAAATATATAGTTTTTGAAATGATTTTTTGAGGAATTTTTAGATCATGGAATTTCTATGACTAATTTTATAAGGAGTTCCTTTAACAACTTTTTTAAATTGGGCAAAAAAATTTCGCTCTGGTGGGATCGAACCCTTAACCTTTTGAGATCAAAGTAAAACTCTTGCCACTTCACCATGAGTGATGAATTTTACCATTTTGAGATATACTTTATATTTTTGATACACTTTTATCTCAAAGCTACATTTCCGACAAAAATTTATAAATGCTTATTATTTATCA
>JAQGBS010003318.1:0-11701 GCA_034698545.1 Acrobeloides obliquus
ATTTTAAAAAAAATTTGTGAAAAATATTCACTGATGTGACTTTTTTTCACGAATTTGTGACTTTCCTCCGAACCCTGGCCCCAATGTGAACTTTCTTTTCCACGTTTGAACAAAAATTCGGTTCAAAAGTGGACTGGTCCTTAAGGTTTGTCGTGAAGAGTCGCAAAAGTTTGTTGGACTGCGAATAACAACGAAAGAGCCGAATAATAACACAAATTTTTTTTGATCATATGACGCGTTCTCATATGTTGAATTAGCTTTTTTTATCGTGTAAAATTTTGCTTTCCAATAGCTTGATTTTATTGGTTGTTCACAAGCCATCGAGAGGAAGACTATCTTTTAGCGATATAGTTTTCTTTATTCCATGTTCTCTGGCTGAAAATCGCATAATTGCAAGGAGAAAATTGGATCTTTCAGATGATGAAAAAGAAGATGCAGGAGTAGAATCCGAAAGGGACCCCAAGACCCAAAGGACCCGGGACCTAACTGGGGTATCGGACCCATGGGTACCCCAGTTGAGCCAAGGGACCCACTTGATCATATTTTTTCAATTCTTTAACTCACAAATAAATAAAAATTTCTCTGTTGTCTGACTTGCTGTCGAACTTATCAAAGAGCAAAAACTTATTGAAATGACCTTCTGCAGTTTAGAATTGAAAAAATATGATCAAGTGGGTCCCTTGGGTCCGAGACCCATTTTTTTTATAAAATCGTTGAGAAATGTCCGTTGTGAAAAGTCCTAGAGCCCCTGAAAGGCCATTCATCCATCCATCCTGGGGGACAGGTGTACTCCCCCTACTGGTAAACTATGCCTCAGAGTTCGGAAACAGAGGGTAAACTAGATACACTCGCATATTCGTCCGTAACATATATATTCTATTTTTTCAACTTTTGCCAAATTGTCTCCATTAAATCTCTTCCGACTATGTCGCGGATGGTGGTCCCTTCCTAGTGTAATTGAATTTTTGATTTTTATACGAACGCTTAAGCCTAATCATTGTGTCATGCGTGCAATATTTTTTTGTTGAAGACATCTTCATCAGCCAATATTATAAAGCTATTTGTGATCAGAAGGCTTATTTGGAATTTACGTAATCAACCGCCAACTCAAAGACGTGTTTTATATAAACTACCAAACTTTTTATATCAACAATCCTCTTATAGCACTTGTGCACTAATAATATATAAGCTGTCACATATGTCCCGTGTAGCTATTGTTTATTTAAGGATCAAAGCTTATTTCTACTTTTTTTTCTCTCAGTGGCTTAAAAATTATCTTGTGTTGTTATGCTTGAGGAAATACCAAAGGTATAAAGGGGGTCAATTTTATTCATTTGATTAGCTCTAGTGAGTAACTCGGCGTGCCATGTGTCCAAAAGTTTTAGATGGATGGATGAAAGAAATGTCAAAGTTTGCTTACTAGACAACTCTTTTCCCCTCTCTTTTTTTACATTTAAGAATTTTTCACACTTTTTTCAAGCTATGTGTTTATGTTAGCATTGGATTATGCACATTTTTTAGGGAAAAACTATGTGAGAATTTTGTGTCTGGATTGTTCGGTTATGCATTTAAAAAAACTCCATTTACGTAGTTTACTCAGAAATTCGTTTTTTTGCGCTTCATTTATTATTTTATGGACGTGAAATTATGATGATTTATTTTTAATTATATGTAGACCGCAATTATGGCATAAATGAGGGGTTTTGTTTACGCAGCAGGATTTTCCGATAATGAAATTTTAGATTCTGTATAATAATACTAATTTATGTGGGTGCATATGGCATGCGAAAAATAATAGACAACATATATAGTGCAGAACAACGAGATATACAGGGGGTGCAAAAGTCCTGACATAAGATGACATACAAGGGGGGCAAAAGTTCTCGTCAAGGAAAAATTGGAAGAAGCGTCAGCTGGTATGAAGTACAGAGCCAAGGGCGATGCTGACCATTTTCTTCGCGACTGTGGTTTGCAGAAGCGTCAGTTGGTATGGAGTAAAGAGCCTTACTCAAGGGCGATGCTAGCCATTCTCTTCTTTAAAGCCAGTGTCCATGATCAAGGAACCTTTCCACTAGTTGCGAAAGTAGTGTACGTAGTTGCGTGGAGAACGAGTAATCGGAGTTGCTGTTTGGAGACAGATAATACGATCGTCTTATTGTCGTGTTCAGCTCGTCCCATAACCAACGAATGGTAGGGGAGTCTCCAAGGGGCACCACTAGGAAGAAAGACTTCACCCCCTATAATGTCCTGGTCCATAGGCTAAAAAATATTTGAAACATCAAAATACAAAATTACTCAGGGGTGCCAAGAACATTTTTTCAAAATCAGCAAATCTAACTTCAAAAACCAGATTTTAGGAGCAAAAATCAGTAAAATGCTAATTTTCATTATATTTCTTATAAATTTGACAAAATTTCGCATCTCAAAAATCAGATTTGACACTGGAAAATCAGTATTTTGCCAGATTTGACATCTCAAAATCAGCACTTTTCTGAAAAATCAGTAGACTTGGCACCTCTGAAATTACCTATTACAGGGGGAGGGTCAAAAGTCATCGCGTAAGGGGCAAAAGTCTTGACATTTCAAAAACGTGTTTTCTCGACAATTCTGAACGGGAAAACACCTTTTCAGCGTTTTTGATAATGACTTTGCCCCCTTGGCCAGGACTTTTTGCCCCCTTGGCGAGGATATACCGCCCCTTTGCCGAGGACTTTTGCCCCCCTCTCTTGTATGTTCGACAATTCAACACCAGGGTGTGACGGGGCAGTTATCGACGTACACAGCAAAATTCTCCTTCCATTTCTCGCTAGATTTTCAGTCGCAAAAATTGAAAAAAATATTTTCTGTCTAGATATTCATCTATGATTAAAATTAGCTTTAAAAAGTTCGATCCTAGTGCCGAAATTGGCCTCAATTTTTCGTTTTCATTTCGTGTATTGTCTGTTTTTTTCTATGTTTATATTGAATTAATTTTCTTATACAGTGTTTCTAATTTTTTTAGTTTATGCGAAGAAAAATTTGACCAACAATGGAGCAGGAAGATGAAGTTGCGCTGTATCGAGCTGAAATGTACCAAATTATGGTGCCAATTTTTCTTTTAATTTCGTCGATTGCCTTTTTGGCTAATCTTTTGGTGATCATTGCACTCAGAGAAACAAAGGTCCGGAATGCCACCGTGGTTTTAATTACAAGTCTGACCATTTCGGATATGTGGTAACACATTTTCTTAATTTCATTCGTTTTACTATACATCAGTGGCGTAATTTCAGCCGAAAAATGGGGGAGGAGCACTTTTGATTTTTGCTAAAAATTGCCAATTTTTAATGAAAAATTACGTAAAAAATAGGCTTGTTTAGTCAAAAATAGAGAAATTTTTAATCAAAAAATTTTCAAAACACGAGGGGATCCTTATGATTTTTTCCGGCCTTCGGCTGGAATGGGGGGGGGGGGAGCTTTTCCTTTCTCTCCCTTGTAATTACCTCACTGCTATAGTCGAAGTTTTTTTGGCTACCGCGGAACTTTTTGTCGAATCAGGCAACGTGTACATGAGAAAGAACCGTGGATCCTTGTATAGCTTTTTTTGTGCATCCCTGCGTGATCGTATGGCAGAAAAATCAGGATTAGTACTAATCCTGATTTTCCCGCCATACGATCACACAGGGGTGCATCAAGAAAGCTATATAAGGATCCACGTTTCTTTTCGTTTCAATGTACACGTTGCTTGATTCAATAAAAAGTTTCGTGGTAACCAAAAATTTTTTTCGACTATATACATTTTTTAGGACAAGCTCAATCGTCGCATGGTCTTTGGTTTATAATAGTTACTTGCCGATTGTAAAAGGAACTTATGTAAATTGGTGCTTTTCATTAACACTAGAGGTGAGTGGAGTGTTTTTGAAGACTATATATCCCCAGTGACGTAGCCAGAAATTTTTTATGGGAGACCCTACCCGAAATCTTTCGAAATTTTGCCTTGATCTCCCTTATGTTTTTTCGAAAAATTTTGGGCAAACACATAAAGGGGGACCAAGGCAATTTTTTTGACTTTTTGGTAAAAAAAATGAAAATTTTGGGATATCTTTAGTGAAAATTTGATCATTTTTTTGAAAAATCATAATTCAGAGACCATTAGAATTTTTGAAAAATTTTGGGAAAAACATAAGGGGGAGGGGACTATTAGGAAAAATTTTTCATTTTTTACGTCATGGAGGGGGCTGGGCTCCTATGCCTACACCACTGAGTATTACCACAAATCTTTTAGATACTTCGCACCGGCGGGCTCATTACTGGAACCTTTCATTTACTCTTAATCGCCATTCACCATTATATTGGCATTGTTAAACCTCATTCGGATAGATCTCGCTTGAAGCAACTCGGTAAGCTTGACTTATTGTAGTATGCATTGGCGTAGCCAGACCTCCAGATTACGGGGGGCACTTTTTGGGCAAAAATATGTGCATTTTTGGGGAAAAAATAGCCATTTTTGACGATTTTTGGTGAAAAAATATCATTTTTTAGTGAAAAATTGGAAAAAACATAAGGGAGAACCCTTAGAAAAATTAAAATTTTTTTAAGAACAGGGGGCACTTGCCCTCTTGTGGCTACACCACTGGTAAAATTTTTCAGCTATCATCTGCTGTTTCATTTCCTGGTTATTTCCATCATTGACTTTGTTCATAATCGCCTCATCGTTTCCGGATCAAGGTTTTCACAATTGTTCCAATGTTGAATTTTATCACAGCATATTTTTCCGGGCATCAATTTCATCACTATTATTGATCATTTTTATGATTATAACTTGGTGCTATATACGCCTTGTAAGCACGATTCGAATATGAAAATAACAAAATAATATTTTTGGAGCTATCTTGGCTCTTATACCCCATTGAACGTTGTTTAAAATCAAAAAGTTTTCTCAAAAATGACCCTATTTGCAGGTAATTTTAGGCGGAGAATCGATTGCGTGCATTCCCGAGCCCTGAAAATGCTTCTCTGACCCTGATTCAGGGAAAATTGTGTTTTTGAAGCGAAAATGGTCATTTTTCGCATTTTCAAAAACCCAAGTTTTCCTCATTATCAGGGTTTCGGGAATGCGCGCAATCGATTCTCCGCATAAAATTTTACCCTCTATGGGGTTATTTTTGAGAAATAAAATTTTTCGATTTTAGACCACGTATAAGGGGGATATAAGAGCCAATAGTAGCTCCGAATTTTTTTTAGTGCTGTATTCTTCGAGCTAAGGCAGCAAAGTGGCAAAGTCGATCGATAAAAAGAAGAGTTTCACGCGAGAACAAAACCCTTTTTACAACGGTGTTAATTTGTAGCTCTTTCTTTATAGGCAAGTTGTTGTGTTATCAAAAAAATATCATTTTTTGGTGAAAAAATGGTCATTTTTTGGCTCTCAAACAGTGGGGTAGCTACGTGATACGTTGTATCCCTTTTGGAGTCGATTGATAATAAAAATTCATATGTATATCCAGTACCATAACTTTGGTCCAGATTTGAAAAAATTTCAGTGGGAATTTGGGAAAATTTTCCATTTTTCTTCCCAGAAATTAAAATTTTTTTAAGGTTTAGTCAGGAAGGTTTCCCTGTGAGCCAAAAAACCCCGCAATTTGCATTTTTTGGCGAAAATTTTTCAAAAATCGCATGAAAATACCCCTTATAGGTGATTTTTAAAGAAAACAATTTTTTGAAAAATTTTCACCAAAACAAATGCAAAAGTACGTTTTTTTTGGCTCACTTTGTACTTGACCAAACTATTTTTAGGCTGGATGCCAGCTACGGTTCATTTTACTATTACATGTAAAACTTGTGATTTATTGCGTAGTCAACAATATCGTGTACTATTCCTATTCAGGTAACCTTTTTTTAAATTTTACATTAAACCTGACGTTTTGTAGCTGTATTCAACTCGCGTTCATTCTCGCCAAATCATTGCTGAACCCCTTAATTTATGCCTTCAGAATACCTGAAGTTGATATAGAAATTCGTACCTTGTTCAATAAATGTTTTACCTTTTCTAGAAGACTTTGTGGGTATGTTTTTGAGACTTGAATAAATTACAGGGTGTATAGTCCGTTTCTTCTCCAACTATAAAAAAAGCTGGACTCAAAATCCGAAGTCGGCACCTCGTTCGGTCTGACAAGTTAAGCAACGTTGGGCCCGCAGGTTCGATCCTATTGGGGCAAAATTTTGGTCTCAAAAAACTTTTCTTACAAACAATGGAGCAAAAATTTTTTGCTTCATTCTTCGTAAGGAAAGTATATTGAAGTTTTAGCCTTAGTGGGATTGAACCTGCGAGCCCAATGTTGCTTAACTTGCCAGATCAGACGGGATGCTAACTTCGGACTTTGAATTTTGGGTCCAGCTTTTTTTATAGTTGGGACTGAAGCGGACTATCTAAAAACCGGAATTTGGGCGATTTTTTCATGGTTTTCGACCCGAAAATTTTTTTCCAAAATCCTAAAATGACCCCATATAGAGGTAATTTTATGCGGGGAATCGATTGCGCGCATTCCCGAAAATGCTTTCCTAATTCAGGAAAGTGTGTAAATTTGTATTTTTCGCTTTTATATACACATTTGAATCAAGATCTGGGAGGCATTTTCAAGCTTTGGGAATGCGAGCAATCGATTTCCTGCTTAAAATTATCTTTATATGGATCATTTTTAGGATTTTTGAAGAAAAAAATTTTTCGAGTCGAAAAAAACATGAAAAATCGCCAAAATTCCGATTTTTTATACACCTTGTATTGAAAAATTCTCAGTTGTTTAATCTTTTTTAGTCAAACTCATGAGAAAATTCCTGAAACAACTCCAAGACGTAAACCTACACCAGGAGTACTAGAACCGAATTCACTAGATGAAAAAGGATCAACTCAAAGAGCTATAACTCCAATAATCCCTAATCGTACAATAGAAGAACCATTTACTGGAGAAGAAGCACTTGAAAGATTGTCATTAGTTTAGATTTGTGTGATACTACAGGGTGTCTCAGATCACACATGGAACACTCATTATGTGTTACGATCTTTGCTCAAAAACCCCAATTGGGCCTGAAAGTTTATCAAAAATGAATAATAACAGCGCCAGCCCTAGATGCCCATGAGGAAGTAGTTTTTTCTACAGACCTTTATACCGGCATTTTTTTCGTTTTAAGACCATATCGGTCAATTTAAGTCCGTTTGGGCTAAATAATTTCAGCCCAAAAGGACTTAAAGTGACTGAGATGTGGCATTAAAACGAAAAAATGCCGGTATAAACCTTTCTGTAGAAAAAATTTTCTTCCCCATGGGCATCAGTAGTAACTGGCACCATTATTATTCATTTTTGATGAACTTTCAGTCCCAATTGGGCTTTTTGAACAACCGTAATACATAGTAAGTTCTATGTGAGACACCATGTATATACGGGTATTTATAAAATAGCCAGAAGCTGTGTGTATAGTCAGAATAAATATTTATAAATGTATATAAACCATTTATATATTTAAAAAATAAAAGATTTTTAAAAGTATACAGGATGTTCCAAAAAAAACCTCCATCGGTTGGCGAAAATTTTTCAAAAATTTTCTTCCAAAATGACTCAGGGGTATTTTTATGCGAAAAATTGATTGCGAGCATCGAAAAATCTTGAAAACGCCCCCAGACCATGAAATTGTATATTTCATATTCTGGGAGGCGTTTTCAAGATTTTTCGATGAGCGCAATCTATTTCACATAAAAAGAATACCCTTGAGTCATTTTGAAGAAAAATTTTTTTTAATTTTCGTCAAAAAATGACCAAATGGCAGTTTTTTGAAACACCCTGTAAGAGAATTTGTTTGCTCTTTTCTTTTTCAAAGAAAAATGCTCACTTTTTGAAATCGCAAATACTTAAAAATGATGAAATCGTATTATTAAATTCTGGTCAGCATTAAAAAACCATTCTAGTAGGAAAAAAGCCATTTTTTGTAGAAATTCGTGGAAAATGGACACTTAAAGGATTTATAGCGATTTCATAAGCGAATGCAAAGAAATATTGAAATTATGAAATATAAATTATACAGAGTGACCCAAAAAAAGAGAATTTTTACGATTTTTCAAAAATTTTTAATTAAAAAAAATTTTTTTTCTTCAAAATAACCCTGTTGGGATTTTTCTATGCGAGAAATCGATTACGCTCATTGCCGAACCGCGAAAACGCTTATCTGACCTTGAATTAGACTATTTTTGCTTCATACACACCTCTTCCCTGAATCAGGGTCAGATAAGCGTTTCCAAGGTTCGGCAATGCGCGTAGTCGATTTCTCGCATAGAAAAACCCTTGTAGAGTTATTTTGATGAAAATTAAAAAACTTTTTTAAAAAATCGCAAAATTTTTCATTCTTTGGGGGGTCACCCTGTGTAATAACAAAATAAAATATTATATTTAGGAATTGTATATGCACAGCGATGTATACCATATCACATTGAATTAGGCAGACTTTTCGCATTAGTAACGATCCTAAAATTTCATAGAAATTAGTATTCGATTTAAATGGGGATGCAAATTAGGATCCTTTCTCCAAAATTTTTTTGTTGAAAAATGACCTTCTAGGGGTAAAAATATGATGGAAAATCGATTGCACATATCCCCATCGCGTGAAAATGCTTCCTTCACCTTGTTTTCGCGAAAATAGCACTATTTCACGTTAAAAATAGTGCAATTTTCGCGAGAAATAGTGCTATTTTTGCGAAAACAAGGTGAAGGAAGCATTTTCACACGACGGAGATACGCTCAATCGATTTTTCACCCTATTTTTACCTCTAGAAAGTCATTTTTCAAAAAAATTTTTTGGAGAAAGGACTCTAATTTGCACCCCCTTTAAAACGGAATATGACTAAATCACAAAAAGTAAACAAGCAAATTTAAAACACCATATAACGTTTTGTAAATTGTAAGACTTAATGCTTACGAAACGTGCACACATATATAAAAAAGTATATTTGAAAATTAATGAGGCAGTTTCGTGATTTAGACGGAACACTGGCAAAAAACGTCCCTTTTCAAATCAAAAATTTCTAAATAATATTATGTCTGAATGTAGAATGGATAAACGAAAAGTTGGATAAATTTTCAATGCCTAGAAATGAGCTAAATTTTTTTATCATTTGTATAATTTTTCATGGAAAACAAGATCCTGAAGAAATTGTTCAATTTTGACAAATCATGAGCTTTTTGAGAAGCATCAAAGTGAAATATCCTTATAGAAATTTGTCTGCTCAAAAATTCCATCACCATCGTGCTCAGCACCCTTGAAAACCTTTAAACGATACCCATATTGTATTATAAATTGTACAATATGAATTTTCTTACGCAAATTACGCTTGATAAATTTGTGCTATAGAATATTTGCAGAATATGTGCCTAGCATTTTTGTGTTAAAGATTAAACGCAACAAAAAAAGAATTGAGTCTGTAGTTGCGCTAAAAAAACACAAAATTTAAGAAAACACTATCACAAAAGCAGAAGAGAAAAAACGCAAATTTAAAACCATTCATGAAACCAACAAAAAGAAACTCAAAATGTACCCTTATGCTACAAGAATCGGCCTACTTAACATTATGTTTTAGCTGGAGCACGCTAAAATTATAGTAATGTACAAATTGAGTATAGAGATCAGAAACTTTGATCATCAAAATCGATCAAAACTGCATATTTTTACTCGATTACGATCGAACTCGCTTGTATGAGGTCCCTTAGATCTACAAGCAGATCTCTCAATTTTGATATTTTCTCAAGTCTATACCCCCAGTTTTGATCAAATTTTTTTCAAAGGGGTCTACTTGTAGATCTAAAGGGGCATAATCTAAATGCGAGTTTTCGATCGTAATCGAATAAAAACATGCGGGCCAAAAAATCGAATTTGGTCGTAAAATAGAATTTTGACCATAAATCGAAATTTGTCATAAAATAGAAATTAGGTCGTAAAAAATTTTGATAATCAAAATTGATCAAAATTTGATCTCTAATTGAGTATATGAAAAATAAACGATCTCAATATTAAAATGAATAATATCCTAGTGAAAACATGTCACACATATTTAATTGTTTAACTAAACAGTACCGATAAATAAGAACTAAGAGAACCAGAAATA
Source organism: Acrobeloides obliquus (assembly GCA_034698545.1). Taxonomy (NCBI): domain Eukaryota; kingdom Metazoa; phylum Nematoda; class Chromadorea; order Rhabditida; family Cephalobidae; genus Acrobeloides; species Acrobeloides obliquus. The sequence continues at coordinate 10,121 of JAQGBS010003318.1, forward strand.
TTCGACAGCTTGTCAGCCACTTTGCTGCCCATTTGTTTCACACTGTCTTTAATATCACTCATTTCGGGAACATGACTACTGTAACTATAGCTATCTGAAGATGTTCGTTGAGTGCCGCCACCAAAAAGATCAGAAGATCCAATTCCAGTTTGTCCTTCATAGCGACTTAGATTCATCCTTGTTTCATACTATAAACAGAAGGGATAGAAAAATTCACACAAAGTCGAAGACTTACATCCATTTCATTCCCATTGCCAAAATATTGGTCCGATGAAATAGCTTTCGCATTTCCGAATTTCTTGAAAGCATCCTCAGATGGTGCTGGAGCGGTATAAGAAGTTGGCTTATATGATGGCTTCCTGAAAATCAATTTCAGCTACCACGGAATTTAACTTTTAGATAACATTTTTAGAATCAAATATGAAAATTTGTAGAATAATTAAAAAATGTATTGGTAAGTTTGGGGTTATTCAAGTCTGGGACGTGAATGACGTGAAAAAAATTTTCAAAATTTTTTCCGGAAAATGACCCCCTATAGCGTCATTTTTAACGAGGAATAAAAAAACGCACTCTAGAAGCGTAAAAATACTTACCTGACACTGTTTCGAGATAAGTTTAAACAAAGTGATTCTTGTCATTTTTTTCACGTCATTGGGACCATCCCCAGATTTGAATAGCCCCAAAAGTTTTTTTAAAAATGTTTCGAAAAGATATACTTTTCAGTTACAGGTTTGTCAAAAGCATCGAAAAATTCGTCTCGTTCTTTGTTGGCCATTCTCAGAGAGCTCAAGTCATCCAATTTATTGCTCGAATATCTAAGCCCCGTTATTAATCTGTTGAACAAGATGATTCTAACACTTACTTATCCTCATTGATCACTTCCCAATCATCCGTATTAAATGGATCATCAGATTTCTTGGCAAAAGTCTTGGACACACCTTCTTGTTGGATCGTTTTCATCCCGGAGACAACACTGTGACTAACTTTTTTCGGGCCCATACCACCAATTCCCAAACGCTCAACTATTTCGGACTTTTTCGGATCTTTAGCTATTATTTCTGCTTTCTAAAAACATGAATTAATTCCTAAACGAAGAATCGATTGCACACAGGCATGAAAAAATTTCGTATGCGATTTTCGTTAAGAAGCCTTTTTTTGGGAGTATACCCCTGTAGAGGTACTTTCCAATGGTCAAAATTAAAAAATGCCTTTATATTCGAGTTCTCTATGTCGAAAAATCCCCGAATACAAAATTTCAGCCAATTTGAAGAATTTTTTGAAAATTCGAGTTTTTGGCCTCTAAAATGCAAAGTCGATTCTCCGTCTAGGAAAACTCTATTAAGGTCGAAATTTTTTTGTCAAAAATCGACTTCTATAGTCAGATATCAACATTTTTCTTAGTAAGCGCGCATTGCCAAATTTTGAAAATACTTCCTCGGATTAAGGGAAGGAGTGGGTTATTAAAGCAAAAATAAAAAATTCGAATTTTCGCCAGAAAACCGGCAGTCTAGGGATTTTTACCTTTTTCTCTTCTGCTTGTATCATAAATTTGGATGAAAGCCTCGGTGTGTCATCGTCTTC
>JAQGBS010003319.1:0-11701 GCA_034698545.1 Acrobeloides obliquus
ATTGTTTTGGGTTATTGAAACGAAAACATGAATCAGGGTTTTCGTTTCAATAACCCAAAACAATTTTCAAATTGGATGATTTTGGTGTCATTTTATTCGTCTCAACGAGATGGATAAAACTCTCTAATTGAATTTTTATGTAAATTTTATAATCTTTGTGAAAATGGATTTTTTTTAAACATTTCGTTTCAATACAAATTCTGGAATCAGGAATTTAAACGGCGTCAATCCCTTCGCTTCAATACACAAAAAATTTCAATCTTTTTGTTTCGCATTTATCTCTTCAGGGTTTATAAATTAGAATTTACTTCCAACGCAAAAGCTGATCGTCCCAACTTGAACTTTCATTTAAAAAATTTTGTTCAAAACTGGACTGGCCCTTTAATCAAGTTATCATTATAAACTTTCATTTTTTTAGCATGCGTAGGAGGCGAATGTCCCGATGGATATATGTGTATTTGTGATTATTGCTGTACGTGTGTCAAGTTTCATAAGGAAATTTGAAAATAGATGATTTTAGGTGAAGGCTGTCGTGATGATTGTTACGATTGTGCGTTGTTTCAACAATATTGTAACAACACGAATTATTGCGAGCTAAGGCAGAAATGTAAAAAGACTTGTGAAATATGTCAAGATGCTACGACTACGACTGACAATGGTACGATGATATGAAGTAACAACATTCATATGAAGTCCGCACTTTGCTCTATACTTTTTAAAAACTCTAACTTTGTATGTTTTCTACAGGGCCGTATCCAGGATTTGGCTTTGGGGGGCTTGAACGTGAAAAAATGCATTTTTCTTAAGAAATTTGTTTAAAAATGGCCATTTTTTCAAAAATTTGGCCGTTTCGGGGGGGGGGCTTGTGCCTGCTTAGACCCTCTTGGATACGGCCTTGGTTTTCTATGAATTGTGTGCCCATGCGATTTTTGGCATAGACTCGAATGAAACGAAAGGTTTGAAACGATACGAATGAAACGAACGAATGAAACGATACGAACGAATGAAACGATACGAATGAATGAAACGAACGAATGAAACGACATAATGGAAAAAACCAATAAAAATTTTTCCTATGGGAAAATTTTTATTGGCTTTTTCTATTATGTCGTTTCATTCGTATCGTTTCATCCTCTTTGTTTCATCCGAGTCTATGCCCGAATTTTCTTATTTTCATTAATAAATTTGGCGACAGGAAATACCTCTCTACGAAGCCAATAAGCATCAACTGATAAGCCATGTAAACAAGCCTCATACTTAATTATTCATGTTGACCGCGATAGGTGCTCAACATGAATAAGCACCCCCGCGATTCATTTTCGATGCTTGTTGATCAATTAAATTTTCAAATTTCATGAGTACATTGATTTTTATGAATGGGTTTATAACAATTTTTCGTTAATTTTGTGAAGCCAAATTTGTGTTAGTATTTTCGGCCAATTGCCAACTAGCTCAGCGTCGTAATTTTGATCCAAATTTAGGGGGAAGTTTTTCAAAAATTTTCCATTTTTCTTCCCCGAAAAATAAATTTTTCAGGTTTGGGAGGGGAGGTTGCACAAGTCCCCCCATAATTACGACGCTGAACTAGCTTACATTTTTATGATCAATATCCGACTATAGTCGAATTTTTCGTTCATGAACAACACGACGCAATTTAATTGACACTCAGGGGGGGGGGCTGCATTCTATGGAATGCAGACCCAACGTTGCTTAACTTGCTAGATTTCGACCCAACGTTGCTTAACTTGCTAGATCGGATGGGATGCTAAATTCGGACTTTGAATTTTGGGTCCAGCTTTTTTATAATCGGAGCTGAAACGGACTATACACACTAAAGCACTTGACCTTAATTTGGCTATAATTTTCAATTTTGTACACATGTATATATAAATTCGAATCTGATTATGCAAAACAGTGAAGGCTCTCATGTTCGTTCGAGCGAATATTCTGCCCAGTATTTGTATAGGCTATGTTAATTACTTTTATTCATGACATTTTTATGACATAAAAGTTTTTAAATCATAAATAAAGTTTGTTTCACGGAGAGGTTCTTGAAGCATAGTCTAGTGGATAGCATCACAGACTTCGAGTTTGAATTCAAATTTAAAAAAAATCTATGCATAGACTGCATCTTAAACTGTTCGAGCGAGCTTGAATTGAAATTATTTATTGAAACTAACGAATGGGGAATTTTTTAAGAGTCATTTCGAGTCAAATTTCGGGCACCAAAAAATTCAAAATCCTGTTCGAAGCTCAAAAACCCGATTTTACGTTGATTTTTTGAATTTTCTAACCTGTCTATATAACACCCTGGATAATTTTTTCGGCGAAAATTTTTATCTGGCAGATGTATCTCATTACAGAGAACATTTTTAGAGTGTTTTTAAAAAAATATGAGAAAAATTTTTTTGACCCTTCCTAGTACCCTCTAATATGCAAGAAAGTATCCTAAAAAATAATAAAATGCAGTTAGGCAGTAAAAGGCAATCCAGTTTTTTAAAAGCATTTATATATTATTTAGGGCAGATATTGTTCTTAATTGTCTTGTATGTAAAAAGTTGTAAAGATCTTTTATTGCCGAGAAATAGGATTTTTTCTAATTTTAACTATGACCTCGACAATGGTCTTACAGTTCAAAAAAATGTTAGATATCTTCTCATATTGCTATTTAAACGTCTCAATTTCTTTTAAAAAATATTCTACTCAATTTGTAGAATAATTTTGAGTGGTAACTTTACGTAGGGTTTCTTGTAAGCATAGATTTTCACAAGTCTAAAAATGATCATAATGTTGTTAAAAGTCTCATTATTTGACTATGATTAAAAGATCGAGCTCTAGCATCATGAGGTTATGTGATCAGACCAAATTTTTATGCACATTTTTAAGAGTCCTATATATGAGTAAAACTTTAGGCTAGTTTTCAAGAAAAATTATTTTTTGACCCTTTCACACCATTTCCTTAGGGAGCCTTGCTCGCTAAAACTGTATTCTGTGAGCACCCCTAATTTTGGACGATGCAAAAAGATTTGGCTCCGAGCGGGATTGAACCTGGGTCTTCAAACTCGAAGTCTGTGATGCTATCCACTAGACTATGCTTTTTGGAACCTTTCCGTGAAACAGACTTTATAAAAAATCGGTTTTTGTGTCAGTCCGTCCGTCGCCACGAGATCTCAAGAAAGGTAAATAGGATTGAAATGTGGTCTTATTTAAAAGTTAGTAGGTAGGGGGTAGGTGTGCAAAAAACAAAAAATGGGTTACCCCCTAAAAAAATTTAAAAATTCAATTTTTTCAATGTTTAAAGGATCAGTTCACTCGGAGAAAACACTATGAAAAAATTATATATTCGGAAAGTTCATGAAAATTATTTTTACGGCATGTTCTAAATCGTTGTAGGTTTCGAGTTTGAAGTTGGCGATTTTTGAAACCTGTGTATTACAACGAAAACATGAACGCAGTGAAAATTCGTCCCTGACTCAATCAAAGTTGTGTATTGACGCGAAAATTCGCAGTTTTTGTAAGTCGATGAAAAACGATTTTTTTTTTAAATTTTCGCGTCAATACACAACTTTTATTGATTCAGGGACGGATTTTTACTGCGTTCATGTTTTCGTTGTAATACACAGGTTTTAAAAATCGCCAACTTCAAACGCGATTTTCTCGGCAACGATAACGATTCAGAACATGCCGTAAAAACAACAAATGCTCCATTTTTCATGAACTTTCCGAATATATAACTTGTTAGAAACGTGAAGTGCGCTAGTTTATTTCATATTTTCGTTGTAATACATAAACTTTTTTCATTTTTGAACTTTAGGATACTAAAATAATTCTTCATCCGAGAAAAACTCTCTTCTCATGCTTAAATATACGACTAAAAGGCAAGAAAAACTTGTAGATGATGATGATGTAAAAGTGACTAGGCAATGTTCATTTGTGTAATTTTTAAGAGTTATTGTCAAACCTTTGAAAGGACCAGTCCACTCCAAAAAAACTCTATGTAAAAATTATATATTCGGAAAATTCATGAAAAATGGAGCATTTTTTATTTTTACGACAACTTCTAAATCGTTGTAGTTTTTGAGATAATTGCGTTTGTAATTGCTCATGTTTTCGTTGTAATACATAAACTTTTTAAAAATTTTTGCGGAAAAATCGATTTTTAAAAAAAATCGAGTTTTCGCAGAAAAATTCAAAAAAGTTTGTGTATTACAACGAGAACATGAGCAAATTCAAACGCAATTCTCTCAAAAATTACAACGATTTAGAGGTTGTCGTAAAAACAAAAAATGCTCCATTTTTCATGAACTTTCTGAATATACACAAAAATGACTACTTTTTTCCTACCAGACTGATCCTCTAATATCGGCAACCCTCCGAGTATTAAATCAAACCAGGAGGAAAGGTGTTCACTAAGGGCGTAGCCGACCAAAATTTCAATGACTGATTAGTGTAACTTTTTTCAGAATAACCTACTGACTAGTTTGCTTAATTTATAGATATATGTTTTAGCTTCAAAAAAAACATAACTAGTCATGGGACTATCTGTCAAAAAGTTATATTAGTCACCATACATGGGCAGCACTCAGGTGGAATTTTCAAAAAAACCCATAATCCTCATTTGGCCCCCTTCCTGATGGGATTGAAAAGTTGACGACCAAAAAAAAGATTGAAAAATTTAAAAAATATTCTTTTTTCCAAAAATAAATATGCTGCTCCAAGCAGCCTACTTTTCGACTATTTCCTCCATTTGTCGGCCTTCCGACCCACATTCTACGTCCCCCTCCCCATCACGACCTCCCCCCCCTCTCCCCAATCCCGACCCACAACCCCTTCCCCCAGGTGAAAACCTGGGGTCAAATAGGGTCTGCCCATGTATGCTAGTTACCCATTTTATTCACTAGTCAACAATTGAAATAGGCCCCTGCTGACTAGTTTGATTTTTTTAAAGATCTATATTTTAGCTTCATAAAAAACGAAAATAGTCAGTAGGTTATCTTGAAAAAAGTTAAACTAGTTAGTCATTGAAATTTCTCTAGTCAGGGAGTTGTTATATCAAGAGTTGACTGTAAATGAGAGTAGTTTAGTAGTAGTCAAGTTGGCCCGAGTAAAGCTTCGGTAATCTTCAAAAATGTTAGCTTTCCACTTGCCTGGCCGGCCGAAGAATACTTTGATAACAAAGGAGGTAAATAGAAAACAATTGTTCCGATTACTAGTTTTTTAGAATGGCGTGAATTTAAAGTGGTTCTTATTTTGCGGTCGGATGATGGCCAAGAAATCATTTCTGATCCACTCGAAAAGATTAATCGGACATTCTCAGATTTGAAGTTCAATCAGACTTTTATATTGTGAGTAATGAACACACATAAGAACATGGAGGAAAAAGATTTCTTGCATCCCTCTAAAAACCCGGGATTCACTGATTTGTAAAACCGGCGGTTTTCTCAGGGGTCGAAAAATTTTTTTTCTATACTCTTACAAGGAAAATTTTTGATGGATTAGATTTTAGCAACAATCTATCTCCCGAATTTTCAATTGAAGCTATCTTGTATGCTCAAAGGTCGGATGAAAATGCAGTGCCGACAATTGTACAATCGGTTTCGCGGTCACTTGGCCGGCGTTTTGGGCTGTCTTTGGTAGGGGAGATCCTGATAGTGGATATTATATATGTTGCAACCGATATTGAGATTCAACCGACTCAGAGACGGTTAACTGATTATGAGTCCCCAATATAGGTTAACCGATATATCTAGGCTTAGGCCTAAGTCTAAGGCTTAGACTTAAACCTATTCCTATGCCTAGGCTTAAGTCTAAGCCTAAGCCTAGACTTAAGCCTAAGCCTAGGTATATCGGTTAACCTATACGGAGAACTCATAATCGGTTAACCGTCTCTAAGTCAGTTGAATTTCAATATCGGTTGCAATATATATAAGATCTGCGGAATTAAAATTTATGACACGCCTCTCTCTCTCTCTCGCAATGGGCATTTTTGAGCAATTGGGATTTTCGACATGGCGTTGAAGAAATGACCAACATGGTGTTGAAACAGCCCTAAGTTTTCACTTGATTTTTAAGTTGATGACTGAAAAATTAAGTGAAAACTTGGCGTTTTTTGGACGCCATGTCAGTCATTTTTTCAACGTCATATCGAACATCCCCATTTCAAACATAGCGTGTCAAAACTTTTATTCCTATGGAACTTGTATGTTACCGGTGAAGTTGAGAATCAACTTTGCCGGTAACATATATCAGTCTAGTAGTAAATTGACGCGTCTGGGTTTATCTTACTAGGAAAAACCGTTTTCGATAAATTTTTTTCAGTAGATGGTTTTATTGACACAAAAACATGCTCTATTCAAAAAGTTAACTCCATCATCCTCTTTCTGAGCACTGTTTACCATCTTCTAAAAATTTTTTTGATCGAGAACGGTTTTTCCTAGCAAGATAAATCCCGATTTACTACTATACCTGATATAATGTTGACCATTTTTTAGAAGCGTTACATGGGTTCTTCAAATACCATCAACTCAAAATTTTTCGTCGAAGAGGAAGAAGAAGAAATAAAAGATCCTCAAGATGAAACTCGTATGTTTCGTGAACTCACACCTATCGGTCGTACAGTCTTCCGGTTGCAAAATGCTAGCCTATCCGGGCGGATACGAGTCTACCAACTGCAAACGGAATGGCCCGAGTTAATCAATCGTCGCGTACCAAAATCTGTTCTTTTACCAATTTTTGGGAATATTTGTTGCCAGATTTTCGTACAGCCTAACTCATTGGTGCAACCACTGGCTCAGGGACCGTTGGATTTGTATTTCATCGATGACAGGCTTTTGTTGCAGCAATTATCCTGTGTTTTACAAGTAATGGAAGGGAGGGGGGGGGGCTGTTGACGGGTTAGATCAACTCGAAACAATTTTTAGGGTGGTTTTCTTAAATGTTACAATCCAAATAGTAATACAGCAATGTCGAATTCTTCACCGATTAATATTCCTATTGATGAGGTATGGAAGATAAAAATATGGAATGTCCCAAAAAAGTGGAGATCTCATATTTTTCATGAATTTTGGTCCAAAAATTTATAAAAAAAGTAATCAGGGGTAATTTGATGCGGGGAGTCGATTGCGCACTTCTGAAGCGTGAAAATGCCTTCTTGACCCTGATTCAGGGTAGTGTGTTGAAGCGAAAATGAAAAAAAATTCGGATTTTGACCGGATATCCGTCATATATACTGCCAAAATCCAAATTATATTTATTTTCGCATCAATACGCTACCCTGAATCAGGGTCACTGAAGCGTTTTCACTTTTCGAAAACACGCACAATCGATTTCTCGCATCAAATTACCCCTATAAAGATAATTTTTAGAAAAATTTTTTCCAAAATTCATTAAAAAAATCACCAAAATTCCACTTTTGTTGACGACACCCTGTAATTTCTAGAATACCGAAGTCGATCTGACCGGCTTTCAAACAGCGTTGAAAATTACTTTGCACGACTCGAAAGGAGATTTCCAAAAACGATTGATGATAATCGCATCAAGCCAGAGTTCTTTTCTTGGATGGAAAGAAGCAATCAAGCTCCAAATTTTGGATTGTCGTATGCCAATTTAGACTCACATATGTTTGAATGAAAATTTGTAGAGACTTGGAAAGAATTCGCATCGTTGAATCACAACACCTTCTCTCTCAAATCTATGGGCGGCTTGAATCTGTCGTTGAGAAATTCCATCTCGCGATATGCCCAACAATTCGGGACTCTGCCTGTTATTGCGTCGGATACGAGAAAGTTTCTTCAAGAGCAAGGATTTGATCTCCCGATATATAGAAGAAGCAGACGGCCACTTAGCACGGTTTTTCCGAAACAGGTGAGGGCCTCCACGAATTGCATCTCGAAATTTTGGAAACACTAATTCCACGCTAACAAGAAAGGGGTGTGAACTTTTTTTAAAACCATTAAATTTTAAACGAACATGGCTTATTGCAAATGCTGCAGTCCAAGACGCCAATGGTCTATGGTTCGATTCCCCTTCCTGCCTAAATTTTTTTACACTTTTTATTTTTGATTAAATATGATTTATATTTGTTTGCATTAAATTGTCCAAAAGCATATTTGAATTTAAATTAAATTCAAGTTTATATTAAGCTGAAAAATGATGATTCATCATTATCTTGCTTTTGTCTATGACTAATACAAATACACACATGCATATTGAATTAGATATGCATGGTTTAAGTCAAAATATACTAATATTGCACCCCGAGGTTTGTTATTCCAAATGAGTTTTGTTTTGAACAGCTTAATGACAAATGTTTGGCTATTAAAGGACCAGTCTACTTTTGAATTGAATAATTCGTCAACAATCGAAAAAATTCCACACTAAGGCTACACTAAACGTCTCTACATCATTTGAATTAGTCGGACTATTGACACGAAAACTCTGAATTTTATATTTTTTTAAATATGCTTAATTATTGAGTGTATTTAAAAAACAAAAAGACGGCATTCTTTATAGCTCGATGAGACGAACCAAACGACACCAAAATTATTTAATTGGAACATTGTTTTGAGTTATTGAAACGAAAACCCTGATTCAGGGATTTTCGTTTCAATAACCCAAAACAATGATCAAATTGGATAAATTTGGTGTCGTTTTGTTCGTCTCGTCGAGCTATAAACGAATGCCGTCTTTTTTTAAATACACACAATAGTTAAGTGCATTTTAAAAAAATGTAAAATTCGTAGTTTTCGTGTCAATACTCCGACTAGTTCAAACGATGTCGAGACACAATTCAAGACGTTGTTTAGAATAATGCTAAAGAAACCACGCCAGATGAAAGCCAACTCAATCACATGACAAAAAAGCGCAGACCTGAATCCGATGTCCTTCCAAATACCTATGTTATTAACTTAAAAATTGGTCTAAGTGATGATGATGATGTTGATGAAATTGGTAATTTGTTTTAATTCCATAGAAATTTATGTCAAGTTTATACCATGTATTAGGTTGTTTTATAAGTATCAAAAAAATACATCTAAAATTGACATTTTTCACTCTGTTTCGATGAAATTTTTTTCAGTAGTAGTAAAGAGTGTATACTGAATACGATTCAACCAGTCTTTTTGAACGAAACTCATGTTTTCGTGCCAATATACAGACTTTTCAGAAAATCGTGCTTTTCAAGGATGTAACTTAATAAGAAAAATGTTGATATCTGGCTATAGAAGTGGATTTTGGACAAAATTTTCGACCTTACTTCTTTAATTATCTCTTCCCTGAATCAGGGTCAAAACCAAGTCGGGCGAATATGGTGGATTTCGATTTTTGACAGATTTTTTGATTTTTGATCAATTTTTTGATTTTTAACAAGTCGAAAATTTTGTCAAAAATCGACTTCTATAGCCAAATATTAACATTTTTCTTATTAAGTTACATCCTTGAAAACCACGATTTTTTGAAAACGTCTGTATATTGGCACGAAAACATGAGTTTAGTTCAAAAAAATCGATTGGGTCGTATTCAGCATACACTCTTTACTACTACTGAAACAAATTTCATCGAAACAGAGTGAAAAATGCCGATTTTAGATGTATTTTTTGAGGCTGCAGATACTTATGAAACAACCTAATAGAATTGGAACAGTCTAAGATTTTTCTGAACTTGATTTCAAATTCCGTGTTTTATTATTTCGGCTAATGGAAAACTTTTAGACAATGAAACCTTGAGGAAAATTTCATCGAGTGCGAAACCAATTCCAATAGTTGTTTCTGAAACTGAATCAAAATCATCGCTAAGCAGTAGATCATCCTCTGTCTCTTCTTCGAGTACGAAAGTAACAACTTCTCGAACCAACTTGAGCTCGAGTCTTGTAAACAAAATCAAGCAAAATGAAATAAATAGGGAACTTTCATCAACATTGCCTAAAGTCATTCGAACCAAAGTTCCTCCGCCAATACCTCCAAAAGTAAGTTTGTCAACAGGGAGAAATTTAGTACAGCTCGCAAAAATTTTGATGAGACTTGTTTTATTCCTAACGAAGGTAAAAATATAATCGTATAGAGGGGAGATGGTGTTATTGAGGCTGCGTTCAAGCATGTCAAAAAGTTGTCAAAAAATATCTAACATTGCCTGAATTTCAATAAAATCGTGTTTATTGAAACGATTGGTCATGAAGCATACAAATTTTATTGGTAAAGAAGCAAAAAAGCCAATAGAATTTTAAGCTTCATGACCAATCGTTTCAATAAACACGATTTTATTGAAATTCAGGCAAAGTTAGACTTTTTAACAACTTTGATAACTTTTTTTTGACATGCTTGAACGCAGCTTGAGGCAAAAAATAGATGTATAGCCTAAAATTTTCGAATTTTAATACACGATAAAAATTTCAATTTTGACGAATTTTTCGATTTTTGATCAATCTTGCGATTTTTTACTTATTTTTTAATTTTTAATGAATTTTTCGATTTTTTATCAATTTTTGACGAATTTTTCGATTTTACCATACAGTAGCGGAAAATAAAATCCGACCAAACTTGAAAATTTCATATCTCCGTCATTTTAAATTCGCTTGGGCTTAGTGATAGCTAATTGAATTCCTGAGATCACGGCGAACAACTTTGTAGAACATCAATTTTCAGGAAAAAATTTCTGTGATGGAGAAAATCCGAATGAAAATATTGGTTGAATTATGCTTATCTCATTGTTTTCATATGGATTTTCTCCATCAAAGAAATTTTTTCATGAAAATTAATGTTCTACAAAGTTGTTCGCCATGATCTTAGGAATTCAATGAGCTATCGCTTAGCCCAAATAGATTTCAAATGACGGAGATATGGCATTTTAAAGTTTGGTTGGATTTTATTTTCCACTATTGTACATCATGAGGACAGGATATCCTTATAACATATGACAATATTAATCAAAATTACACACTTTAGCCTTCGATTGTTCGTAATCCTCCTCCACCAAGCTCCAGCTCAAGGTCTTACAAACCTCCTGTACCGCCTCGAAAACTTCCGCCGTCTCAATCGTTTACACAGCCAATAAGAATGTACAATTATACCTCAGACATTACTACTGTAACTCGACTATGAACCTCAACGAATCAATCTTATTTTCTATAACTTGTACATAAATTTTTTTATGAAAAACGCTTCCCTAAATCAAGGAGAGCCTTGTATTGAAACGAAAAGTCGCAAAAATGTGATTTTGCCTATATTTTTGCGACTTTCATTTCAATACATAGGTCTTCCCTGAATCAGGGAAGCGTTTTTCGCTACGAAATTTTCAAATTCGGATTTCCCGCTTTTTTTACCCCTAGTGGTGTCATTTCTAGAAAATTTCAGAAAAAAAAATTTTCGAAAAATTTTCCACGTAGGTAAATTTTTCAAAAATTTTTTCTGAAATTTTCTAGAAATGGCACTTCTAGGGGTAAAAAATGCGGAGGAATTCGAATTTGACAATTTCGAAGCGAAAAACGCTTCCCTGATTCAGGGAAGACCTATGTATTGAAGCGAAAAGTCGCAAAAATCGTATTTTTACGACTTTTCACTTCAATACATAGGTATTCCTGAATCAGGGAGGCATTTTTCGCTTCGAAATTTTGTAGCCAAATTTTTTGGTTTTGTAGTCAAATTCTTAATACACTTTTTCTGTAAATGAGTAAGAAAAATTCCTTCATGCCATTGAACTTTAGCAGAAA
>JAQGBS010003320.1:0-11699 GCA_034698545.1 Acrobeloides obliquus
GTTGTTTTTAGACCAAAATATGTTATTTTCTCGAATTTTCGTGTCGATATACAGCTTTTCTTGAATCCGAGGAATTTTATAAATGTCAAATTCGGATTTCCCGCACATTTTTACTCTAAAGGGGGTTGTTTTTAGGCAAGACACGCATTTTTGCGACTTTTCGCTTCAATACACAGGCCTTCCCTGAATCAGGGAAGCATTTTTTCGCTTTGAAAATGTCAAATTTGGATTTCCCGCATGTTTTTACCCCTAGAGAGGTCATTTCCAGAAAAAAATTTGGGGGAACTTTTTTTGCCATTTTCGTGAGCCATGAATATGTACAACATCATTGTATTTGCGCTCATAATTTTTCCTAGAAGAAGAATATAAAAAACTAGGTGCACGTGTCAAAATCATCAAAAATAATTTTTCCTTTCCACTTCCTGAAACTAGGAATCCAAAACACGAAGGTGATTAAAAATAAGCAAGTGCTAAAGTATATACATGTCATTTTCCAAATAACACATTTGGATGGACTGAGAGGAAAATTTTGCATATAAGAGATAGAAAAAAATTTTTTGGACACCTTTGAGATCCTGGGATTTGCTAATTTACCGATATGTAAGAAGCAGTAAATCAATGTTTCCGTTAGTCATCTGGTTCCCATTCCCTTAGAGGACCAGTCGACTCGGAAAAAAGTTGCCATAATTTTTATATATTCAGAATGTTCACAAAAATGGAGCATTTTTCGTTTTTACGACACCCTCACAATCATTGTAATTTTTGAGATAATTACGTGTGAAGTTTCGTTTGTATATTACAACGAAAACGTTTGTTTCAAATCCCTGATTCAATCAAAAAATTTTTATTGACAAGAAAATAATTTAAATTTCTTTTTGCATTTAAGAAAAAAATATATAGCATTTTTATCAGCTCAATGAGACAAATAAAATGGTACCAAAATTATCCAATTTGAAAATCATTTTGGGTTATTGAAACGAAAATCTGATTCATGTCTTTGTTTCAATAACTCAAAACATTGTTCAAATTCAATAATTTTGGTGCTATTTTATTCGTCTCATTGAGCTGAGAAAAATGCTAAATTTACTTTTTCCTAGATGCTCAAAACATTAAAATTATTTTCTTGTCAATAAACAAACTTTTATTGAGTCAGGATTTAAAACAAATACTTTCGTTGTAATACACAAATGAAACTTCACACGCAATTATCTTAAAAACTACAACGATTTAGAACATGCTATAAAAACAAAAAATGCTCCATTTTTCATAAACTTTTCGAATATATACAAATTATGAAAAGACTAGTCCGATTGAAGTTTAATTTATATAGCAAACAAAAACTATAACTTACCAGAATTTATATAACCAGCCAAAAAATTGCACCACACCTCTTCGAAACTTTCCTTTTACACAAAATAATGCACCACTCTCGCGAAAAACTTCAAAATCGACAAAAACAGGTGTAGCAGCGACTCGACGTCGTGCTGCCTACCGAATCTACATTAGAAGCACCTGTCACGTTTTGCAGCATTATAGTGACGTCGATGCTTGTTAAGATATTATCGCGACTGTGGTTGTCGTTTATCGGCGGTGGCGGGGGAAAATTGAAAAATTGAGTTATCAAAGGTAAATTGCTGTTGAAGAGAAGGAAAATTTGTATTATATTTTTTTATAAGGAGGCGGCATCGAGAACTAAGAATCATAATAAAATATTTTTCACACTTAGTTGTGACGCCAGTTGGAATAATTCGGTGTGCTGTTACAGGTGTTAAAATACAAGATTTTTGGTATGTTTCTGGGAAGTGGCTCTATTCTTGGAGTAAATCCGTTTGATAGTAAAAAGTCTGAGTTGAAGGGTACAAAGTAAAATGAAATCAAGAGTCTATTTTTTTTGTTACTAAAATAGGCATAGTGTGCTGAAAAATGGAATTTTTAAATAGCCTTTTTTAATTCTATTTCATATACTGTAAGCTAAAAATAAATGAAATGTTCACATCAAAAAATATAACCATTGATAGAAGGTTTCTTGTTTTAACGCACCATGTTCTTGTCCATATGCATTCTAATCAACTCCCAATGACTTGATTCTTGAAGCGAAGATTGAAATTTAATAACTTGATTTAAAGCTGACGCAATTGCTTTTCGACAAACGGTGATCAACTAATCGAATCGTCGCCTTTTACACCCGCGATTTCGATGCAACAATTTCATTACTATTATTACTTTATACTCGTACATCACAAAATGCACCGGAAAAAAACGGTTCAGACAAGACACACGTTTGCTCTAGATTGTAGGATAACATGAAAAATACGATTTTCCATGCTGTATGTATCGGGTTGTCGATCGTTTCTTGATCGACATCCACCCAAGCTTGCCAAATTGCGTGTCTTTTAGCTCTTGCAAAGTGTTGTAGTGTTTGTTTTCGGCATAAATTCGTCTCACAAGGTTTCACCAGAGATTCTTGACCAAGTTTAAGTCGGGAGAGCAAGTAGGCCAACTCAATAAATACATTGCGATTAAACCAAACCGTAGTTACTCGACAAGACTTTCAGAAAACACTCGATGTCTGTTAAATTTCTTCCTCGTTTTCACTACAGCGAACACATTCATCAAGATAAATAAGAATGCTTCACTCAGATGCCTCTTAATATCGTCCATTACTCGTTAGAAGGGTTGTGTCGCTCCACATAAGCCCATCGGCATTCTAGTAAATTGAAACAGTCTATTGACGCGAAAGCTGTTCTCTCCTTGTGTTGTTCGAATAGCGGGGTTCCTTCCTCATACCATGTCAATAATATCTTGATCCATCTGGTCTGTCAAGATTAAACTTCTTTCTGTCACCCCAAATCATCTAAACAATGTCAATGAGCTCTTTCGACCAACTCCCTAGGAGGCCCCAAAAGAGCCTACCTTAGACCAATTTCTGTTCATGTTCTGTCACGCAAAATCGATTCGGCGACGCTTGTGATCATTCGTAAGTGCTGGCGCACATTTCATTTTGCGGCGAACAAGTATAATATTCTTCGCAATTGGTGTAACATTCAGGTTCAAACCACTTGTCATCTTGACGCTTGTCTTGATTGAGTTTGACGCTGCACGTTAAATTCGGCGTTTTTCTTTTTTTCGAAAGCTTGCTCGGACGACCAGAAGGCTTTGTTGTGCCATATTCCGCCGGGTTGTTCAAATAACTGTCCACAACGTTGGGAGATCGGCCCTAAAAACTGTGCAATGGTTACTCTTTCTTTGCTTAAGAAAAGTGGACAACTTTTTTTGCTCAAAATGTTTTTAATAAAGTCTAAAAAATCTTTGCAAATTTTTGACTCAAACTCATGTGCTAATCTCTTATTAAGAGGCAATATCTTGAAAGGTCGCACAGGGGATGGCAGTACGCCGAAAAGTATCGCTATAAATTTGAACCCTCAGTTCTTTTTATGCACCTAGTGAGTGATTAACAAAAACATATAAGTTAGGTCCTGCGTCTTTAAACTTGTGGAGATCTCGATGTGTCATTTTTCGCCAAAACCTGCCTCAGCACCCTCTCATTATTTTTATCATAACTTTTTTCTTTAAACGCGTTTGCCACAATTTAACGCACGTTTTTATCGTCCTTCGTCCCCCTTTTCAATGACATCTTGACCATGGCCCTAGAATTTATAGTTTTTGAGAAAGTGACTTTCTTTCTAGAAGTAGCGATTTTTGAACCCTTCAAAAATTCACGATCCATCTTCGATATTTCGTGACATTGTCTCTTAAAAACAATGATCTTGTGCTCTATTTTTTGATATTATTAACAAATAAGAGAAACTAACTTCCTCTATTTGACGAATCATAGATTTCAAATTTAAAATTTCAGCTGTTGCCGCTAAAAATGGCTAACATTTATCTTACACAAACAACATTCGAGTTGCTCCATCCCACATAAGCGAATGAAAATAGACTACACACTAGTGAAAATCAAAGTACCGCCGCTAAACTCCGCTAGTACGAAAAAACAAAAAAAAGAAAATTTTTGCAAAAAAGCAAAAGCTTAAAGTTTTAATTGAATTTACGGAAAATTGTACACCATTGTAGTCAGATTCTGTACAGATTATGTATATTAATCTTGAATGAAAATTTGTTCCTGTTAAAAGGGGGTAACAATCATGGCAGGATCTCCAAAAAATTTTTTTGAAAATCTTTGTAAACAATACGTTTCTAGGGGTAATTGTATGTGAGAAATCGATTCCGCGCATTTTCGAAGAATAAAAACGCTTCCTTAACACTGATTCAGGGAATGGGGTAGGTGTATTGAAGCGAAAATCAAACATTTTTGGATTTTTATGAGAAAACTGTCAATTCTTAGATTTTTCTAGGCGGGAAATCGATTGCGCGCATTCTCGAACCGTGAAAACGCTTCGTTGATCCTGATTCAGGGAAAGGATACGTATTTACGTAAATAAATTGATTTTCGCTTCAATACACCCACCCCATTTCCTGAATCAGGGTCAAGGAAGCGTTTTCATGTTTCGGGAATGAGCGGAATCGATTTCTCGCATAAAATTACCCCTAGAAACGTATTTTTTACAAAAATTTTCAAAACAATTTTTTTCGCGATCCTGCCATGATTGTTACCCCCTTAAAGGGTGATGTTTGAACAAAATAGTTTGGTTGTAATGATGTTAGTTGTTAGTGCTTAATGAGATTCAATGGTTTTTGGACGAAGTGTTTGTTATTGTGCCGACTTTGTGTCTGACCTTTGATCGTCCTACTCTTATTTCGAGAACGATAGATTTAAACCCTCGACACTAAAACAAAAGTTGTAAGGGACGATGAGAGAAGACGATCGACATTACCTTTATAGATGTAGTCGTAAAAAATCAATTTTTTGGCCCCATTTTATAAAAACGATCTCATTGGAATCAGCGCAATTTACTCATTCAGAAAATACAATTTTCTTCAAGAAGAATATGGCCGGAAAATATAGCCGGCATTAAAGGATTAAGGAGAGCTTGCTTTTACAACTTTTTATGATTCGCTCTAGAAATTTCTACTTTTGTGTGATCAAACCCGCGCCAATAGCATGAATGCTCAGCATCCTATCCATTAGGCCAACGCGCACCCGTTTTGGATTAATGTTATAGAATTTAGCATAGGTTTGCGCGCAAAATCAACGAAATTTTCAAACAAAATCCTTACTCCCTTAATCTGTCTTATTCCACAAAACTTTTCCCTTCACTTCAATCGCATCAAAATCGATTCCAATTGACTCATCTTAGTAAGAGAAGTCGATCGAATACCATATCATGAGGGTACTCCCAAACCACGCAGGGATGCCACCTAAAAAAGGTGTTTTTGGGTCGGGACGAGAATCCCCACCTTATGGTACTCGTTCTACTCCTCTCACTGTGTTAAGACAAACGGCATAAGTTGTTTTTAAAAATTCGATCCCGATATCCCCACCCCATATATAGGGCTTTTCGGTCGGTTACTCCCCCCCCCCCTCCCCCCACGATATATTGTTTTAATCATAAAGACAATCTTGACCAGGGAGGCCCTGAGAATCATGAGAGTAATCTTGATCAAGGAGGCTCTGCCTCTAGCTAGAAAAAGTGCCTTCAGCATCTTGACATAAAAAATAAGCTCTTATTCTTTATCCCAAGGCGCGTCGTTCTGCTAGTTTTTAATGCATTAGTTTATACGGCTTAAATCTTTGTATGTTAAACAATAAAGCACGTAGTAGTGTTTTCCTAGACAACGTAATAATGTTAAACGATCGAAGTCAATTGCCTATTGCATAAGAATTCTTAATCGACAGGGCAATCGTATTAATTAAATTTGCCTTATTACCACATGAAAGTTGTAATTTTAATGAATAAGTTGTATTCGCATGATATCACGATTTTCTTGAATGTATTTTTCCGCTAACAAGGAAGTCAAGAAATGTCAGTCCTGGATTTTTTTTAATTTTTAGGGTGCGCGTTAGCAGTTCGGAAATCGCATTTCCGGACGCTAGTCGTTCGGAAGTGCGCTAGCATCCGGAAATAGTGCATTTTCACAATTTCCGAACGATTTCCAGACGTTTTCGGACGGCTCGCATCCGGAAATTCGAATTTCCAGACAGCTAGAGTCCGGAAATCGTCGTGAAATGCGTTTCACGGCTGCTAGTACGCACCCTTATCAAAAAATCAGAATACACATATATAAGAAATGCGTATTTTTTTGCTTATACAGCAAGCATAGTGAGATTCGGGGGGGGGGGGTTATTTCAAAAACAGTGTTTTTATTTCGAAATCAAAGCGGTCCAAAAATCACTTTAAGTGAATTCTTTCGTCAAAATTTCAATATTTTCCACCACTTTTGGCTATGACGAACATTTTCTGATAGATTTGAGAAAAAGTTGAAATGTTTTTTTGAAAATTTGATTTTTGGGGAGTCCATCTAAAATTGAGGTCTAAAAAATCAATTTTTCAAAAAATTTTCAACTTTTTCTAAAAACTATCAGAAAATATTTTATAATAGAAAAAATGACATCATTATTATGATGAACGGCATATTCAAAAATATACTCAAAATGTTGACTAATACGCTTCCCTGATTCAGGGTCATCTATGAAAGTTTATAGGATCAAAATTTCAGTGATCTTCATAATTTGCATAAGTCGAAACACATGTGTCCCCAAGACAAACAATTTTTTCACCAAATTTCACAAAAATGATATCAAAAGTCTTAGAAATTCGTCCTCTTCACAATGGTATATTGTGATAAGGGTTTCGATCGCACCTTCAAAAGTTAGTCCGCATACATACATTACACGTTTTATATAACAAGATAGTAAAGTAAATTAAAAATATCGAAAATATATTAACATGTTCTCATATTACAGGGTGGGCAAAAAAGATGGATTTTTTAAATTTTTTGCGATCCGGAAATTTATTTTTCTAAAAATGAGCCCTCTAGGGGTAATTTATGCGGAGAATCGATTGCGCACATTCTCGGGGCATGAAAACGCTTTTCCTGAACCTGATTCAGGGAAAAATTGGTTTTATAGTGAAACTGATTATAGAAAAAGTGAAAATTGTCATTTTCTATATCAGGGAATTGTTTTTATGCTTCGAAAAAGTATGCAATCGATTTCTCGCATAAAATTACCCATGGAAGAATGATTTTTAGATAAAAAATGCGAAAAACAAAAAAACCATTTTTGCTTCAAAACCATTTTTCCCTTCAAAGAAAAATAAATTTCTCAAAAAATTAAAAAAGTCGCTTTTTTTGGTCCACTCTGTTATATTAATATAATCACAATAATTTACCATGTACAAGAAAATATTTTTAGTGTTTCATGCAGGTGTTTCACGTGCCTACTTTCATAATAAGTTTTCATGTTTAAGAATCTGTTCAAAGATCTACAGGGTGTGTGGAGATTATTAGACCTCCCCCCTTCACAAATTAAAACAATTTTCATACGGATTTTCTTCATAACAAAAATCTTTTCACAAAGAGTAATGTCCGATAAAGTTTTTCATCGTGATCTCTGGAACAACTTGGTAAAAAATCACTTGTGAAAAAAATTTTTTGCCATGAAGAAAGTCCTTATGAAAATTGTTTAAATTTGGGCAGGGGGAATAGCAATTTCCGCAGACACTGTAAATAACTAACATAGAGAAAAATAGATTATGTGTGTAGGATAATGAAAAAAATAAAGCGTAAAACTAGATTTATACGATGGCAGGTGGGTTTCAAAAATGTGATGAAATGGAAAAAAGTCGTAAACAAATTATAAGACGGATAAAAATAAAAAGTGTAAGAAATTATTAACATATATAAAGCAATGGGTATCGAAACAGGGATTTGGAAAATAACTAACTATTGTAGTTACTGCCTATGTGGTGTATGACTAACACCTGTGCTAATTACAAGATGACTAAAAAATACGTACGCACCTTATTTTTTGTATTTTTCTTGCATTTTTAAACGAATTTTATTTCAAAATACAACAATAATAACAACAACAACAGAAATGATTCAAAATGACCACCATTTGCATCAATGCACTTATTTAGCCTCTTCGAAAAGTTGTCCACAATACCACGTAATGTATCAACAGAGATCTCATTCCATGCCTTTCTCAATGCTCGCTTCAACGATTCGACAGTCTGGTGGGGTTTCACACACGCTTTCTCCTTCAAAATGCTCCATACGCTGTAATCGAGGGAGTTCAAGTCGTTCCTGGGCGGTCTTCATTGCTCTCTGTTTCTTCAAGCGTTTATAGCTTTCCTTACGGTCGCCTCATGTATACCAAGAAGTCGACCAATCTCACGTTTCTCAACACCGCGCTCATGCATTCGGATAATAGCTGGTCTAAATTCTTTCATGCTTGCTAAAAAATAAGTTTTGATATAAAATTCGTTTAAAAATGCAAGAAAAATACAAAATAAGGTGCGTACGTATTTTTTAGTCACTCTGTATATGTGCGTATGTACCTGTGGGCCGTGCACACCCTCTGTAGTCCAACTATTCAGATGATATGCTCTGTGCCACCTATGTTAGGTTTTATTTGGAATTTACAATTTTACAGTTTATGCACGAAGCTTACCGAAAATGAGCTGCTTATATAAATAAAAGGAAAAACTCTAATAAAAGTTGTGGCCCCTTTTGTTACTAAAACTTGATCTCGCCCATACTTTTTGTACATTTTAAGGACCGCCTGTATTTGGAAATTTTGGATTAAGCCTCGCCGTGCATGACATCAAATTTCGAAATGTCTTTCATCATTTTAGCCGATGTCATACATGATCAAGTGGATAAAACTCTACACAGCTCTTTTATCGGATTTTTATGACAACTACATATTGACAGTATCAAATACGAGAAGGCTAAATCTTCTTAAACAGGGGTGCATGCCCCGTCCAATGATAAATTTTTTTAAACATAACCTTATAGGGATAATTTTATGCGGGAATCGATTGCGCGCATTCCTGAAACGTGAAAATACTTTCCTTACCCTGATTCAGGAAAAAATTGGTTTTTTGAAGCGAAAATGATCATTTTTTCACTGAATCAGGGTCAAGGAAGCGTTTTCACGCTTCGAGAATGCGCGCAATCAATTACTCGCACAAAATTATCCCTATAATGTCATATATATAGGCCTAAATAATGCGCTATAAGTTTAAACCTTTATTCATACTACAAAGCAGTTTTTCGAATTCGAATCCTACCCTCGTCATAATTATTTAGCTTTTTTTTAGACTACTTTAACACGTTGAAATGGATTTTTATCGGAAAATATCTGGCGAAGCATATACGAAGCAGACTTTTTTGGTTAGATTAAGTCAACAACTATATAAAAACCTCAAAAAATGTAATTCTGTTATGTCAAAACATTTTACTTTCAGTGAAGAGATATGGCATTTTATTATTGGTCATGAGCAATGACCTATGAATCATCAATACAATTTTGTTTAGAACATTTTCAAACAAGTGGAGATAACTCTAGAGATCTCTGGAGTTATCTCAGTTAAAGGGGGGTCTCATTTGGGGGACATTCTCCGAAAAAAATTTTTTGCCAAAACAGCCTATATAGGGGTATAAAATCATGCGAAAAATCGATTGCGCGCATTCCTGAAATGTGAAAATGCTTCCTTGACCTTAACATGGAATCGTGGAAAATTTATACAGTCAAACTTCAATATAACGGCACTCATAGGTGCACAACGGGGGTCCCTCTTCCTATGTTTTCGTATTGGGGGCAAAAATGTGAAAACATGTCGTATTTGGCCCTAGACGACATGTTTTTACCAAAATTTGCATGTTTTTTTTATCAAAAATACGAAATTTTTACGTTTCACTACCAAAAAAAGGTCAAAGGCATGTCGTTTTCAAAAAAATTTCAAAAACACTTGAGGGAAATTGTCCCCCCTACTTGTGTACCTATGACGGCACCTCCCGTCGATTAGGAGAATTTCCCTAGAAAAACTCGATTTTTTATGTCGGTATTTTGTACACTATTTGAGGTCGTTAACCACATTTTTTAAAGAATCGGCTGTGGAAACTCCAGAAATGAACGAGTTTTTAAAAAAGTCTCAAAATCTTTTTGGCCATTTAGCTTTTTGTATTTTAGCCATTTTTAAGCCTATTTTGATGTGTTAATCACATTTTCTCCAAAATTTTGTAGTGTAGATTCCAAATAATATGTATTTTTACATCGTTGCATTAAAGTCAATCACATTTTCCAAAATTGACAAAAAATGCCACCCCTCCCGAGGGGTGCTGTTATATCGAAGTTGGACTGTAGCAAAAATGCGAAAATATATACATAATCAATTCTATCCCTGTTGTATATACTGCCGCGTGAAAATTGTCACAATGTCATTTTGTAATTTTCAACTTTTAGGTCATAGTAGCCCCTTTAATGATTCTCTTTGGACTCTTCGTGGAGCATTATTGGAATTGTCTATGCTGTTGCTTTCCGAAGAAGACCGTATGTTTCTACTTGTAAATTTACATCGGTTGAAAACGGCTCGAAAACAATGAAAAACCATCCCAAAAATGGAACCGACTTATTTTTTGCCATTTTTGGATATCCTGAAAATAACCATTTTTAAGGGTTTTCCTTTTGGTTATATCTTTGAGTACAAAGATATTATCCTCTGTGGTGCAGTGGCGAAACGCAGAAACCCTAGTGCCAATAATTTGATGCAATTTAAAAAAATCGAAAAAATTTTTGAGCAAAAATTTTAGGAAGGAGCTGGGAGTCGAACCCGGCTCCATTGGGGTGCAATGGAGCCGGGTCGAACCCGCCACCTCTGAGGTAAAAACCAAGAACTTTGCTACTGCGCTACAGATGACATATAATTAAAATGTCTTCAATTTAGTTATGATTTATCGAATTTTAATTGTCCATACCCTGTTACCTTCCGGCCTATTTTTCGAATTTTTTTCCGTAGTAACTTATTTTTTTTCTTGATAAAGATGTTCAGCGTAAAAAGTTGCCCCAAAATCACCACTGGTTACAATCAGCTAAGTGAGTGTTAAATATCTATAAATATCACTTGTTATAAAGGAAAACCCTTAAAATAAGACATTTTGGACCCAAAAACCACCGTTTTCAACGGCTCGTAAAGCGGTCCCGTGTTATTTTGAGATGTGGGGGTAAATCCAACCCTAGCCTTCCGTTCCCTCATATAATTATGGCACCGAGAATACTGGGTACAAATAATCGGACAATTTGGAAAAATTTGAATTTTATGACAATTTTTTCCGGAATTCTTGTTTTTAAACTGAAAACGTAAATTTTTGGTTAAAAAAATTTAAATTTGTGATTTTATTTGAAAAAAAATGGAAATTTTTATGAGATCAATTAGTTAAAATAAAAAACCAGCGCCTCGGGCGAAAAATTTTTTTAGAAGTTCTTGATTTAAGCTGAAAATTCTCAGAAAATGAAAATGTTTTGTTTGGTCGCTAAATCAAACTTTTTAAGATAAAATCTTGTGTAAAAAATTTTCGCCGCAAGCAAAATTTTTATGAAATATGGTTGTTTCTATACTGAAATGCTTTTCATTAAAATGCTTACTTTTACTTATTTTATTTTGAAAGCAAAATGTTTACTTTTGAAAATTTGAAATGGCAATACATACGGGGAGGCACATGTGTTTCACTGTTCAGAAACTGTGACCCCTTTTTTAAAAAAACATCACAGTTTTACCATTAAACGCTTTTCA
>JAQGBS010003321.1:0-11693 GCA_034698545.1 Acrobeloides obliquus
TGTCACCAACTGGCAATTGAGAAAATTGCCAGTTGGTGACATAAATCTATGTCACCAACTGGCAATTGAGAAATTTGCCAGTTGGTGATATAAATTTATGTGATAGCACCCAGCACCCATATTTTTTAAAATTGCATTTAATCGACTGATTCAAAAATTAACAAGAATTTTGTAAAAAATAAAAAATTAGGGGGTTATTTCCTAAAAATGAAAAATATGGGAATTTTAAAAATGACTCCAAACTGGCTAATTTTTTGCGCTCGGGGTTTTCGACTATGGGGAACACGATGGCGAGATTATTTTTCGACAACAATTTTTGTAAAAATTAAAAATTAGGGGCTTCCCCTAAAAATTCAAATTTTTATCAAAAATTCAATTTTTTCAAAAAAAATTTTTAGCGGGTTACCCCCTAAAAATTCAAATTTGTTTAAAAACATGAATTTTTGAAAAAATTTAATTTTTGGGGGTATCCCCTAAAAAAATTGAAAATATTTTTTCTTGTAATATTTTATTTTTTTTGTAATATAAATATTTGTAATATTTTTTTGGATGTAATATCGAGTTTTTTTTGTAATATTTAAAAAAATTTTAGGCTTAGGCTTTAGGCTTAGGCTTTAGGTTTAGGCTTAGGCCTTAGGCTTAGGTCTTAGGCTTAGGCCTTAGGTTTAGTCCCTAAGCCGGATATTCGACCACTTTTGCATGAGCCATAAAAAAATATTACATTAAAAAATACCTTCGCTAAAAAATTTTTGAAAAAATTAAATTTTTATAAAATTTTAATTTTTTAGGGAGTAACTCCTAATTTTTAATTTTTGCTAAAAAATAATATCGCCATCGTGTTCCCCTTAATAAAAAAAGTGCGGTTTTTAGGCGCTACCCTGTACTTTTTCAGTTTTAGTTGAATTTTTAGTTTAAATTTCAAAACAAAACTAAAAGGTCTATGGACCCTTTTAATCCCCTCCCTTTCAGTAGCTACGCCCTTGTTTTATTTATTTCCAACAAGTGCTGTTCTTTCACTACTTTGCAAGCGAGTTTAAATAAAACATTAAAAAATAACGAAATTTTTTATCAACACATAAATTTAAAATTAAAAACTTTTTATAAAATAAGTAAAGCTTGCCACCAACTGATAAAATGAAAATTATTAGCTGGTGATATCATTAGTCGTGATAAAGATTTACGCCACCAACTTTGTATATTTTATGTCACCAACTGGCAATTTTCTCAATTGCCAGTTGGTGACATAAAATCTCTGCCAGTTGGTGACATTGCCAGTTGATGACATAAATCTATGTCACCAATTGGCAGAGATTTTATGTCATCAACTGGCAATGTCACCAACTGGCATCTGCTCAAAACTATTCCCTAACGCATACAAATGATATTTCTCATTTCAAATACCGCTTTGTTTGTTTTTTTTAAAGAAAATCTATTGTTTAGCTAAAAATGGTGGTTTTTTCAAAATCCAATTTTTCCCTGAATCAGGGTCAGGAAAGCATTTTCAGAGTTTGGGAATGCGCGGGGTAACTATCAACTATTCATACAACAAGGCATAAAATAAACTCACGACATTAATAAGACTTACGTTTTAAAAAGTTATTTTCATTTTCATTATGAATTGATATTAAATGGCTATTTAATTGGTTACACGTTTGTTCGGCCTTTGAAAAAGTTAACCAATTGTGATCTATCTAAATTAAAACTCGTGATATATTGAAAAGTAAACAACTGAACCTTGTAACAAAAATTAGTAGCTGAATAATAAGTCCATCCATCTGGACATTTCGTATTGCATATCGATAGGGTTGGACATGGAGTGCAACTATTCAGCACACATGGTGGACATGTATTTGGACATTGATCTTGTTCAGAGTATGAGTTTATCGGTTTTGTCTGCCTATTTCCTTCAATCATATTAAGAAAGACAGAATCTTTTATTTTATATTCTAATGCATTGTTTTGCCAGATTTGTGGTTTTGTTTTGCATACATATCCATCATCATATGAACAATTTCGAGTATCCCACGATCCATCAGGGAATTGCGTAACACAATATCCAATACTAGTATTGTTCGTAAAAAAGTTTGTATAATCGACTGATGTATTGTCGGACCATTGGAAAGCGTTATTTTTTAAATCATAGTACAAGCCTATGAATGGAATTACCTCATGTAGACCTAAAGACTTTTAAAATATTTTTAGTGATTTAATATAAATATTGCTTAATATGAAAAAATTTTCATCGTCGCTGTGAATAGAAGTTAAATGACCATTATATTGTTTGCAAACTGATTCACTTTCATTATAAGTCATAGAAGTGGTATAGGGAAAAAATACCTAAAATGAATCAATTTTTCATGGTAATAACATAGGACATGTGTATTTTTTAGGAATATTTAAAGAAAATTTCTTTACCTTATAACAAAACCCAGTTTTTGAGTTATATACCCAACTATCAGGGCATGAAATTTCACAATGTGATTGACATGGGGGACATGTTGTTTGAGGACATGGTGGACAAGTTGGACAATTGGTTTGAGAAAGCTCACATATATATGGAATATTTTGATAACAGTTGTGGCTATGCCAAAGGCCATTCGAAGGGTTTAGTGCCAAGCAATTATCACCAGTATAATTGTTTGGGTTTCCTAAACAAATTATCTGTTTAAAAAATTTTAATAATACCTTTAGCCCAATTTGTATAAGAAAAAGGCTGTCCATCTGTCCATATCCATGTCCCGTTATTGACATTACTTCCGCCTAGCCAGACATATGTAACGTTCGATCCAAGCAAGTTTTTTGCGTTTGCTAAATAAATCGATTTGAATACACCAAAAGATTTGAATGAATCGAATTAACCTTTGTGATACAGTGACGAAGCGATCGGCCGTTGCAGCCTAAGGTCACGATGATTGTGACCTTAGGACCCCGGCTGCGCTGGGGGTCCTAAGGTCACAATAGGATGATACCCCCCCCCCCCCGGCTGCGTCGGGAGATGCCCACCCTTTGACCTGCAGCCTAAGGCCACAATAGGATGACACTCCCGTTTAGCACATTTTATGCATAAAAAACTCTAAATAAGGTATTTGGAGCCCGTTTTTCGATCATAACTCGTTGAAACAAATCGAAAAAAGTCGGTTTTGTATAATTACGAGAGGTGTATTCTTAAATTTTCCGCAAAAACTTTTTGCCGGAGCTGAGAGTCGAACCCAGCTCCATTGTGGTGAACGACGATGAAGATGAATGGCCGCATTAGACTTCCATAGTTTTTACTAAGGTTGTGAAAAGAAAAGATTTTGACAGAAAAAACCGGTTTTTCTAGATTTTGACATTAAAATCTCTTTTAACCGGGCTACGGACAGTTGTTCCACACAACACTTTGTTCTTACCGGATGTTCCGACCTGTTGTTCCAAAAAACCGATTGTTCTTACCGGTTGTTCCACTAAAATCAGCCGTTTGTTCTAAAAACAACCGGTTGTTCTAAAACATTATAACGTGAATTTTGGAACAACATGTCGTTTTTTTTGGAACAACAGGTCGGAACAAAGCAACCTGTTGTTCCAACCGGTTGTTCTACAAAAACAACATGTTGTTTCACAAAAACGACATGTTGTTCCAAAAAAGTTACTTTTTTTTAATGGAACAACCGGTCGAATTTTTGGAACAACTAGTCGGAACAACCGGTCGTTTTGTCCCGGCTGGTTGTTCCGACCAGTTGTTCCGACCGGTTGTTCCGAGAAACAAGAAATTTTTTGATGGAACAAGCGGTCGAAAAATCGGAACAATTGGTCGTTTTGTTTTGACCGATTGTTCCACGAGGAATTTTCGGAAGGATCATTAAGCGTAATAAATCAGAACAACCGATTGCACAAATTTCCGAAAACGGTAACGGAGATATTTCCGAAATTGAAACTATAACGGAAACAATTGAATACAGCTTCGTATATAGTCTCGATTTACTCGCGCGGGAGAAGAACAAAATTTATTCGCGCGCGAGTAACTTTCTTCTCGCGCGTCGTCAATGACTGGGGACGTGCGAATAGCTCGCGTGACCATTTTTGCATACCTCAAAAATGGCAACGTATCATTATTTCGAAAATTTGAAATTTATCCCTTAGAGTTTATCCCTCTTAAAGGGGGGGGGGTGACAATCATGGCCTAATCCAAGAAAAAAATTTTTTCTAAAAAGATCATTTTTAGGGATAAAATCATGCGAGAAATCGATTGCGCGCATCGCCGAAGCGTGAAAATGCTTCCCTGATTCAGGGAAGCAAAAAATTTTTTCGATTTTTACTTTGTGCAAAAAAATCTTGATACAAGCGGGATTTGAACCAGCGACCTTCGTGACCAATCAGCCGCTGCTTTGTTACTGCACACGGAGGCTTGTATGTAAAAATACCGTATTTCCTCTAAAATAACCCCCGGTGATTATTTTTTTCAATCCTATAAAAAATTTTTACATGTCAAAAATTGACGAAAAATTACCTAAAATTTTGACAAAAAATTGTAAAAAATTTTTTTTGTTAAAAAATTGCATTTTTGATGAAAAATGGCAACACGTGGACATTTTTCATGAGAAAAATTTTCTGGGAGGTAAAATTTTTAAAAATGAAGAAAAATGACACTCCTGGAGATAGAGTTATTTTACCCCAAGTTTTTCACTTGAATTCCGAGAAGTTTGGGGGGGGGGGTACACTCACAAAATAGATTTAATTCTTGGGGCTTATTCCCCATAAATGCAAGGATTAACCCCCGAAAATACGGGGGTTAAGAATTTTTAACCCCCATACCTGATCAAAGGGAATAATTCGGGGGTTATAAACCTCCCTGCTTTTTGGGGGGTTTATAACCCCCGAAATTTCGGAGGTTATAAACCCCCCAACATTAAAATTTTTTATTTTGATAAGTTCGACAGCGAGCCAGACAACATTGAAATTTTTATGTTTTGTTTAACCCCCTTTTTCTTAATCCCCGTTTGCTTAATCCTGGAAAATTGTAAAAAGACGCTGGGGGGGGGGGGGTATTTTAGAGGAAATACGGTACGCTAATTAAAAAATGTCGAAAAAAATCTATATTTTCCCTGAATCAGGGAAGCTTTTTTACGCTTCGGCGATGCGCGCAATCGATTTCGCGCATGCTTTTACCCCTAAAAATGATCTGCTTAGAAAAAATTTTTTTCTTGGATTAGGCCATGATTGTCATCCCCTTTAAAATTTATCCCACTTAAAATTTATCCCTTAAAATTTAACTTTTAAAATTTATCCTAATTATTTATCTTTTAAAATTTATCCTAATTAAATTTATCTAATTAAAATTTTCTGATTCTGAATCCGGATTCTGGGTTCGGACTCTGAATCTGGATTCTGAACTCGGATTGGATTTTAAATCTGGAATTCGGATTCAGAATCCGAGTCCGGATTCAGAATTCAGATTCTGAATTCGGATTCTGGATTCGGATTTTGAATCCGAAATTCGGATTTAGAATTATAATCTGGATTCTGGATCCAGATTCTGAATTCGGATTCTGTTTCTGAATCCGGATTCAGAATTCGTATTCAAAATCCGGAATTCGGATTCTGAATCTTTTTTTATATTTGGAACAACCGGTCGAATTTGTGGAACAACATGTCGGATCAACTAGTCGACCGGTTGTTCCGACCATTTGTTCCGACCCGATGTTCCAACAAATAAGAAATTTTTTATTTGAACAATCGGTCGAAAATTCGGAACAACCAGTCGGAACAACCTGTCGGAACAACCGGTCGGAACACAACGACCGGTTGTTCTGACTTTTCGACCGGTTGTTCCGACTTTTTGACCGGTTGTTCCAAGAGAACAACTGGTCGATTTTTCGGAACAACAGGTCGGAACAACCAGTTGGAACAACAGGTAGCTTTTTGAACAACCGGTAAGAACAAAGTGCAGTTTGGAACAACGTGTTCCCGTTCCTCTCTAAGACATTCTATGACGATACGACAACAATCTTCCTACGACTCGACAGCCCGGCTCTGGAGGAACCAACGCTAAACTCACCCCTCGCAATCTGGCCACTCTGAAGCGTCAGTTCAATAACAAGGACGGAATTTCGCAGCGACAAGCGGCCAAACGCTTTCAATGTGGCCTTGCAACGATCAACCGCTCATTAAAGAAGCTAAACATCAAAGCCCGCAAGAAGAAACGCATTCCACATCAAAATGAAAGGCAGCAATCCGATTCCGTCCTTGTTATCGAACTAACGCTTCAGAGTGGCCAGATTGCGAGGGGTGAGTTTAGCGTTGGATCCTCCAGAGCAGTGCTGTCGAGTCGCAGGGAGATTGTTGTCGTATCGTCGTAGAATATCTTAGAAAGTTGTTTTAGGCACTCCCTCGGCCATAAAATGTCGTACAGTATACAATTTTCCGGACTGAATGTTCTTGGAGTAGAAGTTGTACACTCGTGCACGGTTGGTGTTTTCATGTGAAGCCATTTTTCTAAATTTTTTATTAAACTACAGAAAAGTTAAATAGCACAGGGAAAAACTAGAAACAAAACTCTACAAAACATATCAAAGCTTTTGTATGTAATGCCAATATGTGAACATTTAAAGGGCGCGCAAATGAGTACGGATTTTGGTGGAACACCCGTTATTCTTATTAATTTATTTAATATATAAAGTCTATTAAAAAAAGACACATATCACAGTTGAGATCACTTTTAATTTCATGCAGCCCCTCGGGGCTGCGTACTGTTTGATTTTTATACCACTGTTGTGTCACACCCTTCAGTGGTTTTAGGGGTTAATTTTTTACAGAAAAAATTTCTGAAAAATTTAAACGCGATAAATTTTGTCTAAGTATGGCTTTGTTGAGTTTTTATTGTTTTTTGTTTTTGAAACACCTTTTAAAAAAATCATACTCATAATGATCTGATTTTTTGTACTCAGGATTTTTCGACTATGAGGATGGTGATATTATTTTTGTAAAAATTAAAAATTAGGGGTTACCCCCTAAAAATTGAAAATTTTTTACAATATGGGTATTGTTTAAGCGTTAATTATTGTGCTGAAAATATGATAATATTCATTTTAGCTACCAAAGTTTTCCCTAAAATTTTTTCATACACTGGGTATTTTTAAACTGCTTTGCAGTTTTATGAAACATAGAAAATTGTACATTACAAAACGAAATTGTGACGGAACAGACTTTTCGGTTTTTATACAAGCGAAACATCTGAAATTTATGAAACAGTCGAAATATTTGTAGGATATACCAAACGGTCAATTTTTATTAATAAAATTTTCATAATTATATATTTTAAAAATGAACCGAGTAATTTTTGAAATTTGAAAAAAGCTAATTTTTTCACAAATGCGACTGTTGGTATCTCTTAAAATTATTTCAAATTTTTCATAAATTTCAGGTGTTTCATACACTTGTATAAAAATCGAACGGTCTAATTCTTCAAACTGCCTTTTTTAATCTACAATTAAAGTATAAGTTTTTTATCTACAAATATAGGCACATTCAATAAGTAACAGAAACAATATGGTTAACAAATATTTTGAATTTAAATTGTAAAATAATTAATATTTGAAATTTAAATGAGTACCAGGAGATCGAGCGCTACGCGCTCGAAATGGATAAGAATAGAGGAAGAACTGTCCGAGCACCATTAATCATTTTTCAAAAAATGCTCTAACATTTTTTAAGAGGTGATGTCTTAAAAGTTCGAACTTTTTGGAGATCCCGCGGCACTAGGCAAACTGAATATGAAATATGTAAATTAGGCCCAACAAGAAATACATTAGTGCATTTGAGGTAATGTTCAACCTTAAAAATGCCTATTTTGATCCGTAGGAATGCTGGTCATTTCCTGAGATTTTTACACTTTAGTATTTTGAGCATTCTCTTAAAGTATAAATCCAATTTTCATAATCTTGGTGTTAATGGACGTGGGCTACAACTTTTAGGATTAATACTTTAAGAAAATGCTTAAAATACTAAAGTGAAAACTTCAGGAAATAACCAACATTCCTAAGGGTCAAAATGGGCATTTTTAAGGTTGCACACCACCTCAAATACACCAATGTGTTTCTTTTGGACCTAATTTATCCTAAAACCTAATGGAGAAATGTTGGCATCCCTTTCATCACAGGTTTCTATTGGAATTAGGTGTTCTTCTTTCAATTCCACAGCTAAATACTGTAGGGCAAAATCTTTTGATCTAGAGGTGAACAATTGCAAGTCCGTTGGCGCCGAACGCAGCGTACTTGACAACTAGACCATAGTGGTAACTGAATTTCTAGCATTTGAAATTATCTAGGCTGTAACATAAACCATTATATTTTTAAGCCCTTAGGGCCGAATTGGGGGAGGAATGGCGTAAGCAAGGGTGTGGGCCAAAATTTTAAAAAGTCCCTACACTCAAGGGTTCCCCTTATGTTTTTGGGAAAAATCGGCCTTTTTTGGGAAAGTGCCTCCAGCCAACTCTTTTGCCTACACCACTCGAGGGTTCCCCGACTTTCCATTAGATATACCACTGAATTAAATATAGTTATTCTGACACAGAGATTATATAATCTAAACGATGTTATTATCAATTGTAGTTGCATATGAAGGTATATAAGGTAATACAGTGGAGGCTTTTATATTATATTTACCACTTTGTGAGCTTTGTAAATCTACAGATGTAATTGTAGTAGGCTTGTTTTTTCTTATATACGGTTCCATTTTTTTCTCTATAAAATAATTAAATCATTTTGAGAAACTTGACTTTTAATTTTTTTGAAATTTCTCATCCTCATAGGGGTGAACTAATAAGAATTTGAACTCATGCGTTTTTTGAACTAATGGTTCAAAAAACTCATGTGTTTTTTGAACCATTAGTTCAAAAAACGCATGAGTTCAAATTCTTATTAGTTCAAGTGTATGTGAGCCCTACGATATGATGAGTTTTCCAAAATTAAACTTTCTTATCGTTTCGAATTTTTATTTTGATTTCGTCCCATCACTAATCTCTATCATTGTCCCAGTGTACTATTTATGTTGCGGTCAGGGTTGCCAGTGAATCTTTCAAATTTAAGTTTCTTGGAGCCAAATTTAAGTAATTACTTAAATTGGTCTCAAATTTAAAGAAATTACTTAATTTTCGTTTAAATTATTAAGTTTTTAGTGTCAAATTTAAGTAAATTACTTAAATTTACATAAAAACGGCAACCCTGGTTGTGATATGCTTGATATATGTTCGTGGTCATGCCTGATAGCCACGAGTCTGATGAGGGTCGTGCTTAGAAACCTAGGGTTCACGATCATAATAATTTACAAGATGGTAGCATTTTTGCGCTACTTTTGTAAAATTTTCAATAAAAATGCGGTTTTGGGCCACCCTGTAAAATAATTTACCTAATTCATTTGCATGATCCTCTGTTTCAATATACCCATTTTCTATAATATTTGCATTTAAAATATTTTTATTTATGCCAACTAATGAATCAGATTGTTGAGAATTTAGATTTGTTTGTCGTGATATATAGCCAAAACGCCTTGGCTCATTTTCCATAGATATATCAAAACTTTTTAGTCGTTGGCGATTTGTTAGTGTTTCTGTATGAGAACCTTGAGTTGCTTTTTTGCTTGAATAAGCAAATGGTAATGGTGTTGCATTTTCTAAAAAATGTCTAATATCTAATAGGGCAAAATTGGGTATATGATCCTGTGAACAATTTTTGATCATGATCTTAAACTCTTTAAAATGTAAAATTTTTAAATGTAAAAACGCTACATTTTTTACAAAAACGCGTCCTTTTGGTATATTCTAAAAACGATTTAACGCATCCGCTTTGGGGAGCGTATGTTTTTTGTTTTTGGGGGTTCTTACGCCTATTTTTAAAAGAAAAGTGTCTTGAAGAAAATGTGGCGCTTTTTTCGAGGAAAAATCATTTTTTTTGCTAAAAATCCCTATTTTTTCAAGATATTGCATAAAATGGCCATAACTTTTTTCTTCACGGTCAAAATCATCAGCGATGAGTCATTTCGACGTGAAATTTCATGTAAACAACTTTGTAGATGATCACTTTCCCGGAAAAAATTATTTAAGAGGTTAAATGGTGACAAAGTTGTCACTAAAATGACAATGATGACAAATTTGTCATAATTGTTAACTTTGCAGAGCATACCCATTAAAAGTGATTGAATTTTTATCCAACAAAGCTTTGTTTTCGAACAAATAAACTTTTAAATTTTATAGGGATATATAAGCAATTTGTACAACAAACTCATGTGTTCATAGCTCAATGCAAATGCTTCATCCATCTCATATTGGTCGATGGTTCGATTCCGGTATATTTGATTTTTTTTCAATATATAAAAATTGTTTTTGCATTCTGTTCATTTTTTTATAATTTTTTATTATTGTTCTCTAATATTTTTTTAATCATTTTTTGATTTCAATTTTTTAAGAAAATGATGCGGATCAACCCTTTAAATGTTGCGAAAATTATTTTTGAAGATATTCAGCGAAATTACAAGGAAACTTTTTCACAAAACGTGATGAATATGATTTAGCTAATGAAATTTTAGGTAGCTTCCTTTTATATTTTTTTAAACCATGTATCCTAATTTCACGCGTATAAGCCGCACCCCCCCCCATATAAGCCGCACCCTTGAATCTTAGATGAAATGAACATTGCAAAATTTTTAACCATCAAAATCGTATTCTGGGCCTAAAAATACCCCAAAAATATGTTTTTATTAAAATTTGAACACTTTCGAGAAAAGAGGTTTTGCTAAAGGATTTGGGCAATATGGACGAAGTTCCAGTGGCATTTGACATGCCCGGAAGCAATACCGTAGACGTTCGCGGGAGCCAAGACATTTTGATTGCCACAACGGGTACCTTTTTACAGGCCACTCAATTGATAAATTTATAGGAGCGGAAAAATGCAACTTTACCGTCGTCTTATGCGTGACGGGTGATGGGGATAAATGCAAGCCGATGGTCATTTTCAAACGAAAGACTATTTTCCTTTCGTGTCAATACTAAATGTTTCTCTGATTCAGGAAAATTTAAAAATGTGAGATTCGGATTACCCGCTTTCGGTTACCCTCCCCCACTCCATAGGATCACTTTCAGAGCGCTTTTAGGCCAAAATTATGGCGAAATTTCTCCGTATAATCCGCAGCTTATACGCGTGAAATTAGGGTATTTGAAAATCTTCATTATGTTAACATTTTTTTCCTTGAATTGTTTTGCTTTTTGTCTGTGTGTATTTAAATCGACCCCAACCAGAATCGAACCATCACCAATATGAGATGGTATAAAGCATTCGCATTGAGCTATGAACACATCGAGTTTGTTATAATACAAATTGGTTATATATAATTCTACAAAATTTGAAAATTCAAAAGCTTTGCTCGAAAACGAAGCCTTGTAGGGTAAAAATTCGATTACTTTTAATTGCCAAACTGGTATGCTCTACAAAGTTAGCCCAGGTTGAAAATTTTTTTGAATATGATAGTTCCGTGACGTCCCTTGTTAGTGTTTTAAAAACCTTTTTTTATATTCTAGACTAGTTTCTTATGTTTTTAACTAATCTTTCTGGAATTATTAAAATATGCAGCAACAAAACAATCTATGCTTGACGATCTACTTTTTGCCGCTAGTGTATATCCATAAAATACTTACGAGTCAAATCGCCACGAATTATTTTATATAT
>JAQGBS010003322.1:0-11692 GCA_034698545.1 Acrobeloides obliquus
TTTTTTTCTAAAAAATGACCCTATTACCCCTAATTTTATGCGGGGAATCGATTGCGCGCATTCCCGAATCTTGAAAATGCTTCCCTGACCCTGATTCAGGGAAACGTTAGCAAAAAATGCGATTTTCGAGTTCGTTGATTTCCTTGATTCCAATTAGGTCCCGCATATTGCTTCAAAGATTCATATAACCATGTTATCGCATTTTCTTTTCTTTCTGTCTTTATATCAGTAAAATGTATTGAATTAAAAAAATTACTTTTTGAATGAACTTTAAATCGATAATCGTTGCTTACTAAACAACTTTTAATTGCATTATATCCGTCTTAGGATTTTTTTTTGACCGATCGGTTATGAAAATACGTTTTAAATTTTTCAAAGATAATGAAGTATTCGTCGGAGGTTGTGGCGGTTCTCCTATTTCGTGTATATCTTAAATTATGAAAGATTATTATTGAAATTTAGCTCGTGAGTTAAAAATGAATATAGCTAAACCATCACTTAACTTGAAAGATATTTCCTTCATCTGTATCATATGTAATCCAACCATGTATTATATTTGAATTATCGGAACTAGTAATACATTGCCAATATTTTCCGTAATTTTCATCAAATTTGCCCGTCATATATTCGCAAATCTTGTTTCGATTTTCTTGCTTCCAATTAGGTCCCGCATATTTTTGCACAGCCTCATATAACCATGTCGTCGCATTTTCTTTTCTTTCTGTCTTTATAGTACTACTCGACCATATTGAATTAAAAATTTCATTTATTGAATGAGCTTTAAATCGATAATCGTTGCTTACTAAATAAAAACTTTTTATTGCACTTTTTAAATTTTAAATCGTATTTTTTTCGTTAACCACACTTTCTTAAATTTCAAATAGGCAAATATCGGTATAGAACCAGTTAGTTTTATAAACAACTTCAATGTAACCGATTTATATACAAAAACAGTCAATTTTATTGCCACTGCTCCTCGGTGTTGTGGCGGCGGTTCTCCTATTTCATGCATGTTTTACATTATGAAAGTTTACTATTTAAAAATTTACCTGTTTTAAAAATCAATACAGCAAAACCATCACTTAATTGAAACTCGATATGTCCTTCATTTGTATCATATGTAATCCAACCATATATTTTATTTGAATTATCGGAACTAGTTATACATTGCTATTGTTTTCCGTAATTTTCATTAAATTTGTCCACCATATATTCGCAAATCTTGTTTTGATTTCCTTGCTTCCAATTAGGTCGCGCATATTGTTGCAAAGCTTCAAATAACCATGTCGTCGCATTTTCTTTTCTTTCTGTCTTTATAGTACTACTCGGCCATATTGAATTAAAAATTTCACTTTTTGAATGAACTTTAAATCGATAATCGTCACTTACTAAACAAAAACTTTTTATTGCAGTTTTTTTATTTTATTAGGGTCTCGCTATACTTCACGTTGCGAGCGCTGCGACGGACCGCGATTGACCCCTTATCGGAGTCAAAAGTTGTCGCAAGCTAATTTTTTTAAGGTTTCTAGGTGGATTCTACTATTTTTCTAGCTTGCGATAACTTTCTTATCCCAAAAGGGGTAAATCACAGAGGAAAAAAATAATTTTTCTTTTTTTTATTTTGATCTATCAGGTCACCCAGAGTATCCCTGTAAGTGGGTCTTTTTTGTAGATCTCAGTGAGTATTAAATTGAGTCATAAATATTGAAAGAAAATTGTTTGTTTAATCGTAGAATAATCTGTTTTTGATGCGGTTTTTAGAACTATAGTAGCAGGTATGAGAAAGTTTTTTATGCAATTTCGGAATCCGGTGACTTCAGGTTTTCGCTGCAATAATAGACCAAGAACATGTAATAGACCGTTTTTCGACCTCTTTATTTTTTTATAGGGAAAGCCGTTTTTGATGAACTTTTTTTCGAACGATGACGCCCTACACGATGCACTTATCGACCTTTTACAATGATTTATGGTTTTGGATGTAACATGTTTTTTCACTTTTTATGCATTTTCAAGAATAAGCCCTAAAAATTCGACAAAAATTTTTTGAGACCGAAATATAATGCTAATCATGTACAACAACACGATAATAAAAATAATAAATTTTCGAAAAAATTCTAACTCTTTCAATTTTTAGACCCTTTACCCGCACAGTTAAGCCAGGATGAGGGTATGGTTTTAAGAATTGAAAGTGCTCAAATTTTTTCAAAAATTTGATTATTATTATTATTGTCGCGTTGTTACTCATCGATTAGCGTTATTTTCCGGTATTAACAATTTTTTTTTTACTGGTTTTCAAACTTTTATTTCGCAGTCTTTATCTATATTCATGATCTAACTTATAAAATGAACAAAAAAATTTTGAGTTTCATGTATAGTTCATTTTGCCGTAAAACGTTTAATTACCTAACCAAATTTTATGTTATGATGACTATAGTCACATGAAATAGGGTGGGATACAGTTTCGGAAGAGGTGATGATATAATTTGTGAAAAATTGGTCATTTTTCACTTTGTTAGGGTCTTGAACAAAAAATTTTTTTTGGACGAGACGAAAATCACAAGGGTCCCTTTATGATTTTTTCAGCCAGCCTTCTACCTGCCGATTTATGAAGAGGTGCTTTTAAAATTTTGGACGATGATGAGGGGGTACGGTTCCCCTTCCCCTTATTTCATTTTTTAATATAAAACGATAAATGTCTGTTTGTCTGATTGTCTGTTTGCCCGCTTGTCTGTTTGTGTCACCGAATTTTGTATCCTTAGGTGCAGTCCCGTTACGACTTAGATTTTTGGAAAGAGCTTGGTGAGAGAAAAAAAACGACACCAAAATCATGGGGGTATCCCCTCTGAAAAAATTAAGAAATTCAATTTTTTACTTTGCTTTTTCAGCTTATGTATTTTGCCAGAAGGAAATACAATATTGCTTTCATGGCGCAGTTGGTAAAGCTTTAATTTCGCAGTCGAAAAGGCATTAAAGGTGAGCAAAAAAGTGGTTTAGCAAAATCATATTGAAAATTTGTGTTTGTGAATTTTTTTGACAAGGCAAAATCAAATCGACTCAGGTGGGATTCGAACCCGAGACCATTAGACTCGAATCAGTGAAGCACTACTACTGAGCAAAGTTCACGTTAAAACACTCCGGAAAAAATGGACTTCTTGTGAGACTTAATGAGTCCTAGCTTGATGGACCGCCAATACTGAAACAAGAGATGAAGATTCGAGAGTACCCTAGAGGTCTATCAGATAACCTGAAATGTTGTAGATTGGTCAACGTGGGCCGGGTCCTAGATATGCAAATGACCACCTATAAGTTTGTAGCATAACCGAGTTTAAGTGCTGGGCGACCAGTACATGAAAGGGGGTGCCCATTTTGTTGAAGTGAAAATGAAAAAATTCGGTTTTTGACCGGATATCCGACTATCTAGGGTTTTTCTATACAAGAAATCGATTGCACGTGTTTTTGAAATGTAAAAATAATTCCTTGCACATGATTCATAGGACTAGGGAAGTGGCAAAAATGTTAAAGTTCCATTTCTTCGACTTCACTATCATCGTTTTCGTCTTCACTATCTCAGCATTAGAATTGATTTCTTCTCTTGCGATTTGTATGATTACGTTTGGGAGAGGGGGGGGGGGGGAATAAAACACCAAAAAGATGATTTTGTGATATCTGAATGACCCCTAAGTCGAGACGTTTAGCGTGCAGCCTTAAAAAATCCGATTTTTAAACTTGCAGATATAAAAAATTTTAAAAAAAACACTCTATATAAAAAAAGTTTTTTTAAAGCATGAA
This sequence comes from Acrobeloides obliquus, assembly GCA_034698545.1. Classification (NCBI taxonomy): domain Eukaryota; kingdom Metazoa; phylum Nematoda; class Chromadorea; order Rhabditida; family Cephalobidae; genus Acrobeloides; species Acrobeloides obliquus. The sequence goes on from JAQGBS010003322.1 coordinate 3,790, forward strand.
AATTATTCATACATAACCTTTCAAAAGATCATTTCATTTTTGTTAAAATTTTAATCGATTTTCAAGCCAGCAACATGTTGTCTAGTCGACTCTTTTCCCTATTTTTTCTCCTTTTTATAATTGTTGTGCTAGTTCGATCAGAATTAGAATATGACAAACCTAAAATCATCGAAAATGTAAAAAAATCAATAATAGAAAACTGGCCGGAAGGCAATTTCAGTATTCCGGATTTCAAGGAAAAATGGGCAAATATCGATTTTATCACTTGGGATGGTGAGGGGAAACTTCTCCCTATAAAACCGGAGGAATTAAAAGTATATTTTTTTGATACGGATACTTTGGTTGTGGAGGTAAGTGATGAAAATTTTCGTCGTGAAAATCAGAATTTTTGAAAATTTAGGTCCCAAAATGTCAAGTTAATGCCGAATTTGAGTACAAGACTTTTTATTATGTTATTTGGACGGTTACAAGTACAGGATGTTTGAGGTAAGGAAATAAATTCAGTTTCATGGAGAAATTAAAAAATTGAAGCGCTAATGTTTAGGACAAATTTTGAAATTTCTCCCTCAAAATCATATTTCTGGGGGGTAATTTCATGCGGGGAATCGATTGCATGCATTCCCGAATCTTGAACATGCTTCCTTGGCCCTGATTCAGGGAAACAAGGGTGTGTATTGAAGCGAAAATCCAACATGTACTTATTTCCCTGAATCAGGAAAGCGTTCAAGCTTTGGGAACGCGATTCCCCGCATGAAATTACCCCCCAGAAATATGATTTTGGAGAAATTTCAAAATTGTTTGATTTTCGCTTCAATACACACATCTATTTCCCTGAATCAGGGTCAAGGAAGCATTTTTAAAGATTCGGGAATACGCGCAATCGATTCCTCGCATAAAATTACCCCTAGGAGGTCACTTGTTAAAACAATTTTCTACCCTGCCCTAAGTTGGACTCCCCCTTTAAGGGGCCACCAAAAACACCTTTATTTGACTTCTTTCGTCGAAATTTCGACATTTTCCACCGTACAACGACAACGTTGAATAGGCAGGCAGGCCGAAGCCTAAGCCTAAACATAAGCCTAAACCTAAGCCTACTTCATACTTTTTTAACCCAAAAATTCCATTTTAGAGCTCATTACGAAAACAAGCTAGTCTTCGAATTTCACGTCAAAGAAAAAGGAGAAGGCACATATGAACTCGTTTTTTTGGGCCTTCAGGATTTGAATAACAATGACGAAGGCAAGCTTGATGCAAAATTTGAGTGTAGCAACGAAAATATGATCGAAGATTTTCTGAAAAATCAACTGATGAAAATATTTTTGAAATGGTACAAAGACACTATCAACCAAAAAATTGAAAAATCGGTAAGAAGAATTTTTTGAAGTCAATAAAAATTTGGGTTAATTTTTAAATTTTTAGATCGAAGCTTTTGTCAAAAACAAGAATTTCGAAGTCAAATTGGCAAAAAGCTCTTAATTTTTTTGATCCATATTTTTACAAGGTGTCTAAAAAAAGAGGCAAATTTGCAATTTTTTCAACTTTCTTAATTTTCACCAAAATAACGCTATAGAGGGTTTTCTATGCAAGAAATCGATTGCGCGTATTGCCGGAGCTTGAAAATGCTTCCTTGACTCTGATTCAGGGGTCTGTATTGAAGCAAAAAAGGCTAAAACATGGCCAGGGAAGCAAGGTTCGACAATGCGCGCTTCCTAGCATATAAAACCTTCTATAGTGCTATTTTGGTGAAAATTAAAAAAAAAATAGAAAAAATCGCGAAAAAATGTCAAAATTATAATTTTGTTTAGACATCCTGTAAAAAAAACATTAGTAGATATAGGCATTTCCCGAGAAGAGTATTTCCTGAGAAATTTTTATAAAAAGTAATGTTCTACAATGTTGTTTGCCGTGATCTCCAAAATTCAATGAGCTATCACTTAGTCCAATCGGATTTAAAATGACAGAGATATGGCATTTTAAAGTTTGATCAAATTTTTTTGCCGCTACTGTATAATTTTTTAGAATAAAGCTTTGAATTTATGCAAATTTTGAATTCTTATTGTTTGTTTTATAAAAAGTTGTCGATCGATAGACAAGTGAATAGTATGCCAATCTTTCGTGTCATAGAGCGCGGGTTCAAACTCGCTAGAAACTAATTCCAAAAATTGTTGATTTAAAATTTTTTTAAACCCCAGTATGGCGCACCAAAATGCTGAAAAGCACAGTTTTTTATGGTCGCCGTAGCGACCGTACCGCGCAAAAAGGGGTAAAGATACATCAAGACAACTGCGCAAAAAGGAGTGACTACCGCCCAAAAGGGATGACCACCACGCAAAAAGGGTGACTACCGCGCAAAAGGATAACGACCACCGCAAATAAGAGGTGAGCACCGCGCAAATTTCAAAATTTTGGCGACTCCTGTGCTGAAAAGGTGTATGCAAGATCAAAATTTTAAAAAATTTCGCCAATCGACTCGGCTCGTCGAATGCTTCAAAACGAGTACCATACCATGGAGTTTTAGGGGTTTGACCCATGACCGATTGGCTAAAGTGGGCTCTGAGAAAAGTGACAACGGAAAACTGATAAAGGCAGGGCCGTATCCAGGATTTGGCTTCGGAGGGGGGGGTTGGCCAAAAATCTTAAATTTTTTTTCCAAATTTCATGAAAATTTTTGTGTAGGGGTAGCGCCATCGTGTTCCCCGTATCAAAATGTGGATATTTAAAAATTTTCATGAATTTTGACAAAAAAATTAAAACATGACTTTTAGGCGCGAAGATCGAACCCGCGCCCTATGAGTGAAGGCCGAGCATGTTAGCCAATCAGCCAAACCCCATGATATTGTACTTGTTTCGCTCGGCGAGCTTAATCGATTGGCGAATTTTTTTTAAATTTTGACTCTTGCCAGTACTTCTTTTTCTCTTTGGTGCGTCGTCAGTGGCTTAAACAAGTGACATCGAGATGGGGTCGCCCCATGTTTCTGGAGAAATTGATAATTTTTCTCATGGGGAGCAAGATGTTTTATCCGATTTTATGAAAAAATGTCCATTTGTCGCTAATTAATTTCCCAGTTGAACATAATTTCCGGAAATATTTATTTCGAAAGATTTATTTATTCTAACTCTCCATTCACATTTCTCTCTATGGAAATGAGAGTTCCTCGAGAATTCAAAAATGAACATTTTGATTTCCATGGTTACCACTCTCATCTAATATATTCTCTAAGTATGCATGGCTATTAAGCCTATTCTCGATTATAGTTTTCTGCTTGAGCTAGTAATTTTAAGTTTTATGGGAAAATTTTTCGTTATATAAATATAAAAAATACTTATGTTTGAGTAAAAATGGATTATTTCCGAGAGTTAGGTTAAAAGACCCCTTCACTTGTGGGGAGTTTTTTATCGAAAGTTTTGTCATTTTTGGTGAAAAATCAAAATATAAAAAAATGTTTAAGCAATAAGCCAGTGCCACAGGCGCGAAAATTTTTCGAAATCGGTTGTTTTTTAGCTGAAAATATTCAGAAAATTAATATTTTTGGTGAAAAAATGGCAGAATATGGACATTTTTGGTGAAAAAATGGGAAATTTTAGACATTTTTTGCAAAAAATTATATGTGGGACCACTAGGGTTTTGGAAAATTTTTGGGCAAAATCATAGGGAGATCCTTATGATTTGTTTTATCTTCAAAAATTTTAGGGGGATAATTACCCCGCTTACCCTCTCCCTCCTCGGGCTACGGCACCGTCAGTGTGACTTGAGGAGGAGTGGGGGAAAACTTCCTGGAGAAGAGGTCCGGGTAACGTGGATGGGTAAACTTGCTGTGAGGGTTTTTGAGGGTCTTGGGGGGGGGGGAGGGAGGGTAAACTTACTGGGGATATAGGTTTGTGGAACTTGAGGGGGATAAATTTGCTGGGATATGGTATGAAGCGGGCAACTTGTAATGGGTAAACATGCTTAAGGAGAGTCTACGAGACTTGAGGGAGGGGTAAACACGTGTTTCCGTACATAGCTTTGAAAAATTATCATGTTTTAACATTTTTAGAATGAATTTTTATCTATCTAATACATAATTTTTTTCACTTCAAACTTATATGGTAAAATACCAAAAATTAATCGACATGGAGTTAGAAGAAAATTTGGACGATCAGGCATCGTCATCAAATTCATCGGGTACTTTGCCAACTGCGGGTAAAGGTTATTTGCTAGAATTTAGAAAAAAAATTTTTTAGTTCAAACAGATGAAAATACAGCCAATTTTTACAGTCAATTTAACGATGAAGAATTTAAACATGAGCAGAATGAAAAGTATTTTTTGAAAAAAAAGAAAAATAGATTGCTCTTTTTCAGAGCCTCGGTTTTCGGCCCTGGTGGCGTAGCATTACCAAGACTTTCTGAACTATCTGAGCTGGTCCACAATGACCAAATAAAAATCATGTGCTTCACTTGGAATATTTGTGCCAAAGTAAGGAAATTTTCGAATTAGTATCGATTAGGTATCCCACTGGACGTGAAATGTTTCAAAAAAAATTTTTTTCATCATCTGGAATTGACCCCTATAGGGGTAATTTTATCCGAATTTCACATTTCCGAGACCCGAAAATCTTTCAAGAAAAGGCTATTTATATGACACATTTTTGACAAAAATCACATGCCATATGTCATATAAATAGCCTTTTCTTGATTTGAGGAAAGATTTTCAGGTCTCGGAAATGTGAAATTCGGATTCTCCGCATAAAATTACCCTAGAGGGGTCAATTTCAGATCAGCGTTGTTTTCGAGTACACTACTAGAATGATGAATCGAGGAGTGTACACCACTCGACTCGATCTTTCGATTTTAATTGAGTAATGTACTCTTATACTACTCGACATGTGAGTACTCGAGTCAACACTGCTCTGTCCTCCCCCACTGTGCATGTATGAGTTGGCAAAACTTAAAATTTGTTTATTACAACGAAAACATGTACATGCATGTTTCTGCTATAATTTTTAACTTGCATCAATTAAAGGTTGTTTATTGAAGCGATTAATCAGATAATGTTGAATAATCGCTTCAATAAACAACTCACTATGCAAATTTCAACCGATTAGTGTACACTCAACTAAAGGTTTGAGTCTAGTAGTGTACACCACTCGACTCGATCTTTCGATTTCAGTTGAGTAGTGTACTCTTATACTACTCGACATGTGAGTACTCGAGTCAACATGTTCCAGATGATGAAAAAAAATTTTACGTTCAGGATACCTAATCGATACTTCGAAATTTTTTTTAATTCAGTATTCTCTTATAATTTTTTTAATGAAAAATTCAAATTTAGCCAGCGAGTGGTCTAAAAAGAATGCATGAACTTTTTGAAAAAATACCGATCAATGATCGACCTGATGTAATAGCAATTGCTTTACAAGAACTTCCTAATGCTACACTGTAATTTTTTTACTTCTGCAGGGTGGCACAAAGACTAGATGTTGTGATTTTTAAAAATTTTTTAAGTTTCATCAAAATAACCCTATGATGTTTTCTATGCGAGAAATTGATTACTTAAGCTTTCAAATTTCGTCAAAAACTGCCGTGATTATGATATTGTGGTGAAAATTACAAAAACTTGGAACTTTTGAAAAAACTTTAAATTTTTGAAAAATCACAAAAATCCAGTCTTTTGATCATCATGTAAATTTTTTGTTAGATGAAAAATTGGATTTTTTAGAAAGTTTCATAACCGAATGGTTAGTGGAATAGGTGATGCTATTCAATCAACGCATAGGGTTTTTTGTTGGGTTCGGAAATGGACTCAAATGTTGATCGTTTTTATGAAAAAGAGACTGTGCTTTTATACCTCAAGTAGGAGCTTGTACTACATAATTTTATATATGCTAGGGTTTAACCCCCCTCCCTCCCGCCAGAGGCGTAAGCAATTGGGGAGGGGGGGGGCAAATGCCTCCTAGTCGGCCAAAATTTTTAAAAATCCCTATAAGGATCTCCCTTATGTTTTTTGGGTAAAATCTGCCTTTTTTGGGAAAGTACCCTCTAGCCGACCCTTCTCCTTATGCCTCTGCTCCCACCCTCAAAAATATCACAATATTGAGTTGACTGAAAATGGTATGGGCTTAATTTTGACAAATTTTCAAAAAATTTTGACCCCCCCCCTTCACCCGGAACATAGGAAAATCATAAAAATCGATTTTTTAGAACCCGAATATCAATTTGTATCCAGTAGGGCTGTGGCAAAACCTTTTCGTACCAAAGGAGCTATTGGAATATGCTTCAGAATTTTACAAACTTCATGTGTTTTTATCTCTTGCCACCTATCTCGTAAATCCTTTTTTTACTCAAAAAAATTTTCTCAAGCACATTGTTAGACGGCCGCTTAAAAAATCGCATAGCTGATTATACCAAAATGGCAAAAATGTTCAATTTTCTTTCATTAAGACCAAAACATGACCATCATCGGTTAGTTCATCCCATGAAAAATGCTGATCACATATTTTGGTTTGGTGATTTGAATTTTCGCCTTATGAATCCGGATCATGTCTTGGATATTGTTATGAAATTGGGGCAAAATCGAGCTTTTCGGGCGGTGGCGCAGTATAAGGAACTTTTGGAGAGCGATGAGCTGTCGTTGGGGAGAGCGAATGGTAAGTTTATGAATGTCTATAGAGGCAAAAAGGAGTAGGCATATAACTAAGCCTAAGATAAAGCTAAGAAGCTAAGATAAAGCCTAAATTTAAGCCTAAGCTTAAACTTAAGCTTAAGCCTAAACTTAAGATTAAGCCTAAGTTTAAGCCTAAGCTTAAGCCTAAACCTAAGCTTAAGCCTAAACTTAAGCCTAAGCTTAAGATTATATAATATTTTTTAGGAACCGTCTTTGAAGACTTTCAAGAAGGCATCATCATGTTTCCTCCTACCTATAAATTTTTGACGGGTACTCATCACTATGTAAGAAGACGTGTACCAGCATACACGGTACAAATTATCTTCTCAAATTTTTTTAAAATCTATATAATTTTAGGACAGAGTTGTTTATTGGTCCAAGACGGGAACTTCTATAACCCCTATACGTTATGATTGTGTATGGGATATAACGCTATCGGACCACAAACCGGTTTATTGTATATTTGCTGTAAAAGTTATGGAAAATAAGGTGCCAACTTTGACGTCGAGAAGAGTATAATATATTGGTGTAAAATTTTATGTAAAAAATAAATATTTCTATTTTTTAAACTGAAACCGAGCTCCTAGGCGCTCCTGGCTAGGCCCTCAGTCTATTTTAAAAAATGTCGATTTTTGGTTATAGAAATCGTAAAAACTGCATGTGCTACCCACACTTACAAGTATAGGTCCGCAAGTATTACTCTGGATGTGTAGTGGCGCTGTTATTTTTGTGTTTAAACAATAAACATTATCGCCTGGGACCTTCGAGTGTTTAAGAAAGCGTCTCTTAAATTTATAGATTAGTTGTTAGTTGATGGCCAAACAATAGACGAAAAAACTCCACTTCGAATTAACCTTGTCAGTTCTTGTTTAGAAGAGAAAAACAAGAACTGACAAGGTTAATTCGAAGTGGAATTTTTTTAGTCTTTTTGACTCTGTCCCTATCACTTGTTCTATCTTGTCCTATTATTTTGATACTTTAAATTTGTTTACTTCCTATTTAAAAATTTTATTTAAAAAAAAACAAATTTTCCTAAATATTATTAATGTCTCTTTTCGATATTGCAAACAAACGGTTGAGGGGCTACTGTAGTTCCGTTTTTTCTTTCCATGCTTGGTGGTTTATTAGGAACCTGGCTTATCTAAAAAACAATTTTTATTTTCGTTAAAACCTTCAAAAACTTTGAATCGGTTGAAAATATTAGCGGTAAACAAGAAGATTTCCATCTTAGCTAGACTTTCTCCAAGACATTGTCGTTT
>JAQGBS010003323.1:0-11692 GCA_034698545.1 Acrobeloides obliquus
AATTTTATGCAATGTTATTTGTTTATTCCTACATAAAATTACAATTACACTCGGGCACTTTGGTTAAAAATGGCGAAACAACAATTGCTCCCAGCAAACATATGAAAACAACAGTTTTTTGTGCTAAATTGGAGGAAATTCGAAATTTTAAAAAAGGCTTTTAAAAAAGCCATTCGACGTGACCATGCCATTCGACTCAGCTCGCCGATATGAGTAGAATGAATATCATAAAGCTGCGCGCTAATCGTTTCGAACAGGTGGTCGAGATGCTAAACGTCTCGAATTACAACTAATTCAAGACGCTAAACGTCTCGAATTGTTCGAGACGCGAAACGTCCCAAACTTGAATTAAAGGCCCAATTCGAGATGAGAAACGTCTATAATTCGAGAAAATTATAACGTATTCGAGACGCTAAACGTCTCGAACAGCAAGTCAAGACGTTTAGCGTCTCGAACAATTGTTCTAGTCGGTTAGCGCGCAGCCTAATATAGGGTTTTCCATCTCGAGCCAATGGCCGAGTGACTAAAACGACAGATTTGCAATTTATAGACCCTAGCTTATAAACTGCAAATCTGTCACTTTAGCCAATCGTCGTTCATGGGCTCGGGATGAGAACCTCATGTTATGGTAAACTCTGTTTTCTAATTCCTCTCGAAATCAGGTTTTGGATTGGTTGAGCCAATAGTGTCGATAAACATGATTCTATTAAAGGTTTATTGAAATTCAGGCAACTTTTTATTGTAATAAAAATTTTTTACTGCATTTGCAAGGGTAGCCTGAATTTCAATAAACCTTCAATCAATTCGTATTTATTGACGCAATTCAGTCGGCTCCTCAAAAACTGATTTAAGAATGAATTAGAAAACAGAATTTATTCGTTCTACTCATCCCGGCAAGCTGAGCCGAATGGCATTATTCGTTTTTAAAATTTCGAATTTTCTCAATGTTAGAAAAAAGCGCCGTGACAGGGTCAATTTTCCATAGGGGAGGGGATCATTTTTTTCTAAAATTTTTAAAGATTTTCTTGAACAAACGTAAGGGGGAACCAAGGCAAATTTGGGGCCCCAAAATCGGAAGCTCGTACGGATCTGCTAATAGTAATTACCTATCATAAAGATGTATACCATATTTTGAAAGTTCGGGGTAATAGGGCGTAATAGAAGCATTTATTACATTTTTAGCCATAATACAATTTATATAAAATAATAATTGTCCTTGGACAAATTTAAACAATCTATTTCACTGCAATAACAAATTTTGTTCTAAAAAATAATCGCTATTGATCGTGCGCACTAATATATATTTTTGTGAGTAAACACATTGCATAAGACATCCAAAGTAAACAAATATACAGCATTGAATAGAAAAAAGGAAGTAATCGATAATTTCAAGCAAGAAAGCATTTTTAAAAACATAAACATTGTCAAATAGCCTCATGTTATTGATGGAAGAAGATTTTGCATAGTTAAGAGAGAAAATATTTTGCAAAATGTTTAGCAAAAATAACCAGGCTTTTTATAACCCATCAAAAATGCAAGTTTGTTTATCCAAAATCGTGATCCATTTCCGACCAATCTAATAATATCCAAGCTATGTTGATGAAAATTTATTTAGTCAACAATCCATATATTAGTTCATCTCTTACAAGGAACCCTCACAACATGTGAAAATGATTTTTTCAAAACTTGTTCCAATTAATGGGGCAGTGATCATGAACAAAATAGCATAGATGGATCAAAGGGGTCAATGATCATTCAAAAAATAGCGAGGATGGGTTAAAAGGGCCAATTGATTCCTTCTCGAAATCCAACAAATAAAGATTTCCGGGGTCACCACGCTTCCGGACCCACTATTGCAGATACTTGCAGACCCACACTTGCGAATATTACACTTGCGTTTTTTAGCAAGATTAGGCAATTTTTCACGAAAACTTGGTCAAGATGGCGTTTTTACGCTTCGAGAGTGCGCGCAATCGATTTCTTGTATCAAATTACCTCCAATAGGGTCATTTTTACGAAAAATTTTTCTCCCAAATAGTCGTAAAATGCACCCCCTTTAATATATCCCTTAATTTAGAACATGTTTTGAAAAAAATTGTACTTGTTAGTGATACAATTTGAAAATGTTTTCTAAAGCATTGTATTCCTCAATTTTAAGAAAGTTTATTTAATATTGATAAAAATCAATAATTATCATTAAATTTAAATTTACATAGAAATGAAAAATCAATTAGCAATTGTAACAAACACTTGAACAAGTACCTGCACACGATGATATTAGGGAAGGGTCGTTGGATCCTCCTGTGCACATAGCCATACAAGCTTAAAATACTACAGTAATGGATAAAACTATTGCAAAACCCATTATTTTTAGTGGATATTTTTAATGAATCATTTTCCATAAATATTAGTCGGTCTATCAAAAAATTTCCTGCATTTTTTATTTCAGAATGGGATTCAAAAATCGCAAAAGTAGGGGATTTCATAACTTTTATTTAAGAGACACTTTTTTGAGTGTTCAAAAGTTGCCTTAAACGTTCTGAGCGCGCTTCAAGGAGATGAAAATTTTTTTCTTGGATTTTTTCGAAGCTACGCTAGAACTGTTCTTCGTCTTGAAATACATCAACAACGTTAAAATTTTACCGAAAAAATTATCTATGGTGTTTTAGACAGGTTGAAAAATTAAAAAAATACACGTAAAATCGGGGTATGAGAGCTTCGGACAAGGATTTGAATTTTTGGCTACCCGATTTTTGATTTGAAATGACTTTCAAAAAATTTTCCACGCATTAATCTCACTAAATAAATTCATCTTGAAGCGTGCTCGGGCCATTTAACACTAGTACCAGGGGCCTTCGAATGCTCGAAAAATCGTCTCTTAAAAGTTGAGTTTGGAGCGTCTTAATTCGCTCATATTCGTGTTTTACGACGTTAAAATCAAAATCCCTCTAGGAGTCTGTGAAGATTATGAAATTTTTAAGCTAAAAAATTTAATTTACCACTGTAGCAAGGACCACAACATTGACATAAACTAAACATCAAACTTAAAACGAATATAACCACAGTAGCCATAAAAATATTCATATTTTTATACTAAAAAAGATTTTCATCAATATTTATTGTTTAAAGGGGGTGCACACCCAGTATGCTTCTCAAAATTTTTTTTATCAAAATTGGCTGATTTTTGGTACTTAGGGGTTTTCGGGGACGAGAAATCGATTGGTGCAAATCCCAAGTTCTAACAAATTTTCATGCCCCCCTATCGGGGTACCCGATTGTACCCGATGTCAAATTTTTCAACTTTTTTATTTTGGCTCCAAATTAGCTGATTTTTGGTACTCGGGCGTTTTCGGGCACGAGAAATTGATTGGCGCAAGTCCCGAGTTTCGAAAAACTTTCATGACCCCCTATCGGGGTACCCTATGTTCAAAAACCTCTAAGTACCAAAAAATCAACCAGTTTGGAGCCAAAATAAAAAAGTTGACTTTTTAACATGGAGTACCCCGATAGGGGGTTATGAAAATTTTTTCGAAACTCGAGACTTACGCTAATCGATTTCTTATGCGCGAGAGACCCCCGACTACCAAAAATCAGCCAATTTGGAAACAAAATTTTTATCGAGAAGCGTATTGGGCGTGCACCCCCTTTAATTTTAAGTTCTTACCTTTGATAAAATAAAGACTTCTAAAATATGCTGCAAATTTTTGAAGAGACGAAATTTCCATTTAGAGGGTTCATTATATATCCTTTACAAATTATTAAATTTCATAATTTATGACAAGTTTTTTTGGTTGATAAAGCAGAATTATTAAAATTTCTTAATTTTTTTTATCATTTAGCCATTTTTATCATTTTAGCCTTTGCAATATTCATGTTGCAATGAATTTTTTATGATGCATAGTATTTTTCCCTTATCAGTTTTTTGTTTTTAGTCATCTTATACGAAAGTCTCGACCTTGAATCAATTTAAAATTTCTATATTAGCAAGAGAAATCAGATTATGGCGAAATATTTTGCAAATATGTAAATATTATTGCTGAAATGCCATTTATAGAGTCAAAAAATTTTTAAACAAATTGAAATGTGAATTAATAAAATCACTTTATTTTTATTAATCCATTTTATTTTTATCTATTTTTTGTTATCTATTTCTTTTTATTAATTTTTTAAACAAGTCCAAATGTGAATTAAAAAAATCATTTTATTTAATTAATAAATTATTCACTAGCAAACAATACTGGCACCATTAGCTTCCATAATGAGAAAAAATAACTACAAAAGCCCCATTTGAACGGACGGCGGGTCCCATAAATATAGCCGAGTGACCCCACTAATCTTTCTTGCTGTCCTGTGATGTTTGTGATGAAGATGTGGAAGTTCTGGGACTTCTTCAAAGCATTCACCAATAATTTTTCCTTTGTCGATATAAATTATGTCGTCGAATGATTCTGGAGGAGGAGCTTGTCGTGATAATATTATACAAGTTCTACCAATACGGATTCTTTCTAGCGCTTCATAAAGTGCCTAAATGGACATGTTTTTAGTTAAATCACAACTAGAAAACGAAAATGGTTCAATTTTTAGGGTCCTATGTCCCAAGAAACTCAACACTTTGGGTCCTGTGCCTATCAATAACTGAAAAATAAAAATTTTCATGTTTCATTTTTCACGTTATTAGATTTACATTGCAGGCCCCTGGAATCGAGGATCCAGAACATAAATTGTGAGTCTTAGATCCATGATTCCGGGAGATAGTTTTTGGTTTTTTGTGACATGGTTTCCTAAAAATTAGTGTTATTGGATTACAACATATACCAGTGGGATCCAAATCATCTGAGTCTGGATCCCACTGCAAAGTGATTTTTTGTTGCTAAAATTAGAGGAAATTCGAAAATTTAAAAACGAGTTATGCCATTCGACTCAGATCGCCGAGACGAGTAGAATGATACAATAACATAATGTTTTCCGTCCCGAGCCATGGCCGAGTGGCGAAAGTGATAGATTTGCAGATTATAGACTAGAGTTCGAAAATCGAATTTTGACCAAAATTCGATTTTTCGGTTGAAAAGTCGAATTTTGGGCAAAAAATAGAATTTTGTTGAAAATCGAACTTTTGCCAAAAATAAAATTTTTGTCAAAAATCGAATGTTTAAAATTTTGAATTTTATCAAAAAATGCCATGATTAATCTTGGATCCCATTTCCATTTCCGAACAATAGTTTACCATTTCTGAAACTTCATCCAAATCTCTTGGCGGCATATTAAACAGCAAAATTTTTGGATTTCTTAACAATGCTCTAGCCAAAGCAATCCTTTGTTTGTGCCCTTTCAATAATTGATTCCCATGAGCTCCAACTTGAGTTTCATAACCCTAAATTTTTTTATTTAAAAAAATTCCATCCTCTTACTTCAGGTAGAGTCGACACGAATGAATGCAAATTTGCTTCTTTTGCAGCTTCAATAATATCTGCCATAGGTACATCCAAATCGATCCTAACTCCATATCCAATATTTTCTGCAAACGTTCGCGAGAAAATGTGCGGCTCTACCAATGCCATCTGTCCACGTACATTGTTGATATCAATATTTGCAAGATCCTGGGAATCAATAAGCTAAAAAAACTTGAAAGTTAAACAATCTATCAAAGCATACAATTTTCCCTTCATTAGGCAAATAGAATCTTTCCAATAAGTTAAACAAAGTTCCTTTTCCAGAATCTGGAGGTCCAACAATTGCCATTGTTCTCCCACACTCAATATTCAAAGAAATGTCATGAAGCACAAAACGATTTGGCTGTTTAGGATAAGCAAATTTGACATGTCTGAACTCTATATCACCTCGGATATCCTGAAAAATTACAATATAGAAAAAACTTTTGGTATTACTTCGGATTAACTGCCCCAAGTGACAGGGTACTGGGACCGGAAAAAAATTTTTTAATTTTTTTTCAAAAAAGACCCTATAGAGGTAGTTTTATGTGGGGAATCAATTGCGCACATTTCCGAAGCTTGAAAATGTTTTCTTCATCATGAACTAGGAAAATTTATGCTAAAAATTTAAAAAACTTGTTTTCAGGCGTTTAAGATGATTTCTCCTTAAATTTATCTAGTTCATGAAGGAAGTGTGATATTCGATAATATCTCATATCACTTTGATTTTCATGTTTATATATGCATATACGCGTAGGCATATAAGCTAACGGCTAGCTTAAAAGGCTTTGCCTAAGGCAGCATAGGTGCACAAAGGGGGACTGTCCTCTCTATGTTGTCGTATTGGGAGCAAAATGCGAAAACATGTCGTATTTTGGTCCAAGACGACATGTTTCTTACCAAAATTTACATGTTTTTTTTTACCAAAAATACGACACTTTTAAGTTTGGCGACCAAAAAAGGTCAAAAACATGTCGTTTTCAAAAAAATGTCGTACTTGGCGAAAGTGCCCCCTACTTGTGTACCTATATGTGATAAGTCTCTTGGAGTTAGCTAGAATAGCGTTCCACGCTTTTCAATGTTCATGGGTCAATGAATATTTTCCGGATTTCATGTAACAACACCACAAACCATCAATAAAGGAGTGTCACAGAAGTATTTTCAAGCTTCGGGAATGTGCGCAATTGATTCCTCGCATAAAAATACCCCTATAGGGTCTTTTTGGAAAAAAATGTAAAAATTTTTTTCGGTTCCAGTACCCTGTCACTTGGGGCAGCTAATCCGAAGTAAGTACTAAACTTTTTTTCTACTTACTATCAAAACTTCTTTTTCTTCTTTTTCAATGCTTATCCGTTTTTCTTTTATCAAAGGCATAACTTTACAGGCAGCAGCTCGGGTGGATTCAACTTCTTCCAAAAACGCAGGTATATAAGGTCCATTGTTAGCGCTAGGTAATAAGGTTTGTGTAATTCTAAAATAAATGTTTGCTTTATTTCAAGTATATTTTTATAACCTATGTATCAAAAGAGGGGCGTCAACAAAATCTCCCCATAGAGCACAATAGCCGAGGATATAAGCAACTCCAGTGGTTATTTGTTGTAAGCCATTTGATGTCGCGAATTTGAATGCCTAAATAAAGGTGTCATCAATTCTTGAATGCTCGTAAATGGAACGGATACTTCTAATTTTGAGCTTTTAAGGGTATACCTAGGGTTGCCAGATTTCAACGTTACAATCTGACGATCCTTGAGTTTTTTACATCTTAGGATCAAAAGGTTGTTTTTGGTTGTTCCGGTTTCGTCCCAGTTCTTGGACCTTTTCCGATCCATCTTTACTACATACCTCGTATATAAATAATTTAAGCTTGGCTCTCAAAATTTTCTCGGTTGCAATTTCAAATTGGGCACAAAAATAATTTTGACAATTCAGAGCTTGCACTGTTTTTATACGTTCTAACGCTTCCATTGCGACCTAAAATTTTTATACAGGGTGTTCCAAAAAACCGCCATCTGGAATTTTTTTAGTGAAAATTTCTCAAAAAATTTTTTTCTCCAAAATGACTTATTAGGGGTATTTTTATGTGAGAAATCGATTGTGCGCATCACAAAACCTTGGAAACGCTTCCCAGACCATGAAATATAAGATTTTCGTATTTTTTTCCAGTTATTTTCGGTAGGAATTCCTACTTGAAAATTGGATATTTCATAGCCTGAAAGGCGTTTTCAAAGTTTTTAATGTGCGCAATCGATTTCTGGCATAAAAATACCCCTAATAAGCCATTTTGGAAGAAAAAAGTTTTTAAAAAATTTTCGCCAAAAAATGATCAAATAGCGGTTTTTTTTGGAACACCCTGTATATTTTTTGTGAAAATTATTAACCTCTCCAGTCCCATCAAGCTTTGCAACTTCTTTCCTCTTCCTTCTCTCTAATCTAGCAGCAAAAAATTGTACCAGTGGTTGAATAAAGAAACATAAGGATGCAATAGAACCTACAATAATATTCTTTTGCACCGACGCAGCATAAGCAATGCCTAACATTGAAATGGCATTGAAAAATTGTCCAAGGCGTAAATCTATGGCCTAAAAAGCGACTAGACGTTTTTTTAATATTTTCTTAAATTACAGCTCTGCAATTTGCGGTCTCTGTATTAATAAGGTTTAAAAGATTTTCTAGATCACCAACTGAGCTGTCATAAAAGGAACCATCTTTATTTAGCAGGACGCTGAATAAGTGTACACGTAAATGTGAGGTGATGGTTTCTCCGACTTTACCGAATAAAGGTATCTGAAACAATTTTTTAAAATAATTTTTACAACAATTTTTGTTATTTTTTACATTCAATCGATTAAATACAATTCTAAAAAATATGGATGCTAGGTGCTAGCACCCATCAGCACTCAGTACCCATTGGTGGGTGCCAGCACCCATGGGCGCTGGGTGCTACCACCTTTTCTGGCCCTGGTTTACGCCACTGCCCCGCCTCCGGAGGAGGGGATGTCTTTTGATTTTTAAGTAAAACTTACATAAATAGCCAAAGATACACTACATATTACACCTATGATGATATAATATTTTGAAATTTGAGTGGCACGCCAAAAATAATCTGTTCCATTTACTAAATCTGCGATTTTTTGAAATGATTTATAAAAAAATACCTCGAGGTGTTTCATAAATTTCAAAATATTCGCCATTAATTTTTGTGTACATAGGTATTCCAAATGCATTCAAGAAACAAAACAAAAAGGCGAAGAAGTATAAAAGCTTATGCTTTAATGTAAGCTTAAGCAGATCCATAAAGTTATGTGTTTTGCTTATTTTTTCACACTAAATTTATTCATTTGTGTGACTTTTTTCAGACGGCTCTTAACTTTTATAAACTGGGGAACCGAGATCTATCGCGCTCTGAAGGGAGAGAAGATTTCCGATCCTATCGATAAGTCACTGAGCCCCGATCGAGATTTCCGCCTTGATCAGATTGTTTCCAAGCGCTTCCGAGTGCTTCCGAGCACCTCCGAAAGCTTCCAAGCGTCGCCGAATGCTTCCGAGTGCTTATGAGTTCTTCCGAGCGCCTCCGAGTGCTTTTGAAATCTTATGGGTGCTTACAGAAGAAAAGTTTTGAGCGCAGATAGAAATTGAATCTGAGTGCATATCTTAATAGCCGAGCGCTTTCGCCACTTGGCCATGCAAGCGCATTATTTGTTATCATTAAATTGCAAGCATTAAACACGGTATGGAGCTGATAAATTATTCTTGAAAGGTACCCTCATGCTTTTGGTGTCATTTTTCTTCTCTCACCGAACCCTATCGCTTGGTATAGGTCATGACGGAATTGGACTTAAAGTGACGGAGATAGCACAAACAGGCAGACACACATGGCGCGTTTAATATTTTAGCATATATGTGGCTCTTCAAGATTTTTTTGAAATTTGAAAGCTTACTTTTATTTTATAAGGTCGTGAATAACTTTCAACATGAGTAAATTCTTTTTTTAATGCCACCAAAAGGGACTTTTTCAAAATTGTTTGTCCTGTGTCACTGCTTTCATGAAGATTTTTGATTTCTTCTGCTTCACTTTGAGAAAATTTAAAGTGGCCCTTTTGGAACATCTCTGCATATCTGCCATTTTGAGTTATAAGTTCTTGATGGGTTCCTAGAGAAATGATTAATTTTACACACATTAATCATAATTACCAGCTTCAACAATTTGACCCTTTTCCATAACAAAAATTTTGTCAGCTTTCCTAGCAACATCAACTCGTGGTGCAATTAATATTAGACAACAATTTCCTAAGATCGTTTCAAGAAGTTGCTATAAATGGGATTTAAATAAGATATTTTTTCAATGCTATCCATACTTTGACATGGTCAACAATACTATCAGCTTCGTTTAAAATAAAAATTTTGGGCTGCCTTGCTATTTCTCTTGCCAAAGCAATTCTTTGTCTTTGTTCAATTGTTGGAAACTCATCATCGTCCTCTATTAAAGTTTTATACCCCTAAAATTTTATTAAAGGGAGAGTAACATTTATGGCCCATTCTCGAAAAATCGAAAGAAAAATTTTTTCAATTTTCTGGCCAGGATGGCCGGTCCTTGGCCCAAATGGGTATAAAAAAGTCAGATTTGGGCAGAGAGTGAGAGCGAAAGGGTTTAGGGACATGTTTGGGTACTGCTTACATTTCTATATTCTTGAATAAAGTCATGTGCATCGGCTAATTTTGCAAAAGCAACAATGTCATCTTCATTAAGCTTCGAATTTCCCATTCGAATGTTGTCATCAACCGAACAATTAAATAATTCCGGATCTTTATCGATATTTGCCACCAAAGAGCGCAAAAAGCTTAAATTTAAATTTCGGATATTGTTCCCATTGATTTTTATCTAAAATTAATATGTAATGCTTTTTTACTATGTTGCTCTTTTTACTTCTCCTTTATCAACGTCATAAAATCTGGAAAATAATTCGGGTAATAATTTTACACCATCAACTCTATAAAAATAGTCATATATCCTACTACATGAAATGTGTAATGTATGTCTGTCTGTCTGTCCAGACGATCTCAGGAACGTTTGATTTAAGAGGCGATATCTCGAAAGTTCAAACTTCCCGC
Source organism: Acrobeloides obliquus (assembly GCA_034698545.1). Taxonomy (NCBI): domain Eukaryota; kingdom Metazoa; phylum Nematoda; class Chromadorea; order Rhabditida; family Cephalobidae; genus Acrobeloides; species Acrobeloides obliquus. Next base: position 10,539 of record JAQGBS010003323.1, read on the forward strand.
GGCACTAGATGAACTAAGCTATGAAAATGTAAAATGGGGCACAAAAGAAACGCATATGTGCCTTTGAGGCGGCGTGAAACCCCTTTTTGCGCGTTGGTCAGCCCCTTTTTGCGCGGTGGGGTTGCCACGGCAACCCTAAAAAAACTGTGATTCGATCTCCAAAAGTTGAAATTTTTTGTTTCTTGGCGGAAAATGGCCTATTAATCTTACTCTTCACCAATAAAAGCAACAGTTTCTCCAGGAAGTACGTGAAATGAAACTCCCTGTAGTCCAACATTGTAGCTGTCTTTTGTATACCATACATTGTCAAATTCAATTTCTCCAGAAGCATTTTTAATGACTCGTCCGGATTTTTTAGAAGGATCAATTTTTGGTTTCTAAAATCCAAATTGTTGTTTTCTAATTTTTGCTCACCTGATCAATAATCTTATATATTGTCTCTGCAGCAGTTCTAGAACTTAAAATCCCCAAAATTTGTTGTCGAACACCGGACAATGGAAACGCACATCCTGTAATGCAAGCTAAAACTACAAAAAGGTTGCCAGGATGAGAAACGGCATATTCTTGAAACAACCAAGCACCATATCTTAAATTTAAAAAATCAAACATTTTTACACAGAACTTACAATCATAGGTGGAGAGGGGGTCCACTAGTGGATTCCTCCATCACTTGGAGATCTGACCCCCCTCAAATTTTCAACCAGAAGCCAAAAATTGGTTAAAAATGGCATTTTTGGCAAAAAAGCGCATTTTTGAAAAAAATAATGATTTTAAGCATTTTTTGGTGAAAAAATGGTACTCGGACAACTCGCGCCGTTTTTCGTACGGACAACTCGCACCAGGTAAATTCACATCATGTCCAACTCGCACGGATCCGAACCTTCCCTAAAAAATTTTCCCTTAAAACGGTGCGAGTTGTCCGTGCGAATTGGACATGATGTGAGTTTACCTGGTGTGAGTTGTCCGAGTGCCGAAAAATGTCATTTTTTAGTGAAAATTTTGAAAAAATGACCCCCTCGCAATTTTTGGCCTAATCCCCCCCCGCAATTTTTCGAAAAAGTGGACCCCTCTATCCATCTATGCTTACAATGTGCCACCAAAAAGATATAAATAAATTGATAAATGTAAAACTGCAGACGTTATACCATTCATGA
>JAQGBS010003324.1:0-11692 GCA_034698545.1 Acrobeloides obliquus
ATTTAGAAAGAGCTAATATGCAAAAATTCGATTTTCTAAAAAATAGAAGCATTTTTACGCAAAAATAACATCGCCAATGTGCCGCATAAAATTACCCCTATTCGCCAAAATTCGATTTTTTGGACAAAATTCGATCCTTTTTGAGAAAATTTCGAAAAATAGAATTTAGCTCCGGTCTTTTTAATATAAAAGCCGAATGCTGTCGTGATCATGAAAAATTCATAGTTACAAAGTCATAGTCCAACTTTTCAAAAATTCACTTTGCGGCGGTCTTTAAGAAAATATTTAAGAAACTAATCGTCAAGTGGTGAAAACAATCATAGTGAAAAATTTCCGCAAGTGTGAAATCTGTCATGCGATGAGGCGAGAGCTGCTAATAAATTTATATGCAATCAATTAATGAAGTCCACACGTTGGCCGATGATCGATGTATGATTCAAAATCCACAACTGACGAGTAAGGTGTTCTTTTAAAACACAACAAAGTTTGAAGAATGAAGACTTGAAAAATTAATGCATAAAAATTAATTTCTGACAAGCATTTATAAAGTTCGCAGTTCAAAACTTTAAAAGACCAGTCCACTCGGAAAAAATACTATAAAACATTATATTCGGAAAGTTCATGAAAAATGGAGCATTTTTGTTTTTATGACATGTTTTGAATCGTTATAGTTTTTGAGAAAATTGCTCATGTTTTCGTTGTAATACACAAATTTTTTGTAGAAAAATCGATTTTTTAAATTTTCATAAAATGAATATTGTAGCAATTTTTTATAACTCTGAGACGAATAAAATGACGTCAAAATTATCCAATCTGAAAATTGTTTTGGGTTATTGAAACAAAAACATGAATCAGGTTTTCGTTTCAGTAACACAAAACAATTTTCAAATTGGATAATTTTGGTGTTGTTTTGAGATAATTGCGTTTGAAGTTGGCGATTTTTGAAATCTGTGTATTACAACGAAAACATGAACGCAGTGAAAATTCGTCCCTGAATCAATAAAAAAGTTGTGTGCTGAATCAAAAATTTAAAAACATTTTTCATCAACTTACGAAAACTTTTGAATTCTCGCTTCAATACCACAACTTTTATTGATTTGGAGACGAATTTTCACTGTGTTCATGTTTTCGTTGTAATACAGAGTTCAAAAATCGCCAATTTCAAACGCGATTATCTCGGCAACGATACAATTCAGAGGTTATCCCTACACCCATACATGGGCAAGGGGGGGGACTGTCCCCCTTACTTCTTCTTATTAGCCAAAAAATTGTAATACCACTTCTTATTTTGCCCAAAATCCGAAAAAACACATAGGGGTCCCCCCTTATGTTTTTGCCTAAAATTTAAACCACTTCTTAAATTTTTTTACCAAAATACATGAGTCCACTTCTTATTTTCGGGGATATAGGAGCAAATTCGTAAATTTTACGATCCCCAAGTTGGTGGCCAAAAAAAGGTTGTCAAATTTCAAATCCGAAAAATTTACGTATGCAAACATCACTTATTTTGGGTCCCTGTCCCCCCTGCTTGCCCACGTATGCCTACACCTTTAGATTAGAGAACAGTAATCTATTCAAAAAGTTTGTGTATTACAACGAAAACATGAACAGTTTCAAACGCAAATATCTAAAAAATTACAATTCAGAACATGCCGTAAAAATAGAAAATGCTCTATTTTTCATGAACTTTTCGAATATATAACATCATTTTGGCTAAAAAAATCGAATTTTGGCCGAAAAATCGAATTTTTTTCCGAGTGGACTGGTCCTTTAAATACCTTTGATAAAACATAAATTTTGGAAAAAAGATAAATTCAAATTTTTTTTAAATATTGAAAAGGTCATACGAAACTTAGAACAACAACAGATTTCCGCCGTTTTTTAAACGGACTACACAGAGTTATGGCAATTATTATTTTATTCTCGACGACTTTTTTTCAACCGCCAACCCGTTTTCGTGGATTTAAAACACACTCAGAATGCCAACAATTACGTAGTTTTCTTTAGTTTATACAGGTGTTTTCTTTTATCTACATATAAAAAGCTTATACATTTATATATTAAAAAACACTTTTAGAGTAAAGATATAACTTCAAGCAAAACAAAAGTAGAATTAAGAGATCAATAGAAAGGATTAACTCAAAAATTCGAGTCACCAAGCAATTAAGATAAAAGACTGAATATGTATTTGAATTTCCTTAAGTCAGGGTTGTCACATCAACAATTGAAAATGGAAATTTTTCAAAAAAAACTTTGATTGACTTTTTGTGGGTTTTCTTATGTGAGAAACATGATCTTGAGGCTATTTAATCATAAAGAATACTGGCTTCAAACTTTTTAAATATTCCCCTTATTTATGAAACATACGTGGGGGGGGAGGTGTACTACTACAGAAAACTTGGCTGTATTATACACAGTGACGTAACTAAGGGGGGGGGTAGGTACCCCCCTTTCCTCGAAAAGTTTGAAATTTTCTTAAGGGTTCCCCTTATGTTTTTGCCCAAAATTGTCAAAATCCTAATGGTCCCTCATGATTTTTCACTATAAATGACCAAATTTTCCTATTTTGTCACCAAAAATGACCATTTTTTCAACAAAATTGTCCAAAATTTGACGTTTTTTAACCAAAATTCGTAATTTTATTCGCATTTTCAGCAATAATTCGGTCCTATTTGGTTTAGATTGTGAAAAAAATATTTGGAGGCTCCAACTATACCGATAACTGGTGATGTCTATGCGTTTTGGAGAAATGTTGGTAATGGATGGGAATTTCTAAAAACTCAAGCTCGTAAATTTTTGTCTGCTCCATTAAGCTCTGCTGAATCTGAACGCCTGTTTTCTATTGCTGGCATATGCGTAGCCAGGGGGGTTATATCCCCCTTGTCGTCCAAAAATCATAGCGAAAAATTAAATATTTATAAGAAAAAATGGAAAATTTGACCGTTTAGCCTTCTCCCTGTCGCGTCTCAGCCCCCTCTGTCGCAAAATCCTGGCTACGCCTATGATTGCTGGTATGATATTAAAGTTGTTAATAAATAGTTTATCCGATGATAATGTTGAGAAATTACTTTATTTACATCAGAATTTAGCCCTTCTTAACTTTGAATATTGATTTTATCAGGGAGCAAAAGGACGTTTGTCGGGGACAAACGTCCGAAATTCGGGGGCACTACCACTGTCGGATTTTGCGTTTTTAGGTGTTTTCAATACGAAAATTCGACAGGGGTAGTGTCCTCGGAGTTTTGTCGGGTGTCCCCAAACTTTTGTCGGTCTGCCCCCGAACCTTTGCCCCCTGATATTTTTTCTTTATTGTTATGCCTATGGCCATCGATAAATTTTGTTATAAATACTGCGTATGTGAAATATATTTTATTTATTATTATGGTACAACACAATATATTCAAGAAAACACTGATTCTTACCTTTTGTCTCGATTTTTTTAATAGTTCTTTGAGAAAATTTTGTTGTGAAATGTCTTAGATCCCATAAAAGACTACAAGGCTTTCGAAACATATTTAAATTCCCTCGAAATAGAAAGCCAATATTGGCGGTAGGCTACGATTTACAAAGTCTTTTTTTTAATTTTAATTTTTCATTTAATCAATTTTAGTACATCTTTGGAAGTTGTGTCTTAATTTCTAAAGATTTTTAGATCAAAATGAAGGAGAAACACGCATTTTATCGCCCAGTTGTTCACGTTTCAGGAGTAAAGCCGTTAGTTGGTCCGAAAGATACACCATTTTCTTGGGAGGCAACGCTCAAGCAAATCCAGAATAAAATCGTTGCTAATCAATCTTTTGGAGATTTTGTCCTTCCGGCTTCTGTTTTTAATCAGCCAACTCTTGGAGATTTTGTTTCTGTCATTGAGAATGGATTGAAGGTAAATTGAAGGAGAAAAATTTCAACGCAAAGTACAACAAAGTTTCTAATTTTAATATAATAAAAAATTTTCTTTGGGGAAACAGGAACAAGAGATTATTTCTATCCTAGGTACTTATTTACGGCGCCATACCTATTTTCTCCATGGGCAGGAGTGCTAACGGGCCGCGGTTTTTTTTACAGATCGCAAAAAAACGAGGTCGGCAATTACACATTTCACCACAAAAAAGTAGACATTTCACCAAAAAATTTTATCGCTACAAACATGTTTCGCGAATTTTTAATGCACTCGCGATAAATGTTAAAAATTTTTTGGTGAAATGTCTAAATCCGGCCCATTTTTTGGAACTTATGCACTTCGGCCCCCCCCCCAAAATTCGCATAAATCAAACATTTTGGGGGGGGGATGAACTGCACTGATCAGTGCACTTCGGACTCCCAAATTTGAGGGGGGCCGAAGTGCATAAGTTCCCATTTTTTGGGGCTGTTAAAAAAATTGCGGCCTCAGCCGCAACACTTCCACATTCAAAAATTTATTAAACTAGATATGCACATCATACAAAATGTATACATTTTCTCAAGAGTCCCACTTCCTGAACTTGCACACTGAAAATAATACCATGAATCGATTCAGCGGGTCCAAAACCCCCATACAACTTTATTTTGAATCATTTCCGAGATGATACGCTTTTACTCCCCCCGTTTACATAGGAATGCGCGCCACCGTGGCTTTTTCGTTGTAAAATCTCATAGAGTTCAAAAATAGTACAAGATGAGCCAAAAAACCATACTGTTACGTTTTTTGGTGAAAAATTTTCAAAAGATTTTTTTCAAAAATCATCTATAAGGGATATTTTCATGCGATTTTTGAAAAAATCGCATGAAATGTTTCACGAATTTTTAATGCACGGTGGCATTTTTTGAAATTTTTTCGCCAAAAAACGCTAAAGTTCAGTTTTTTTGGCTTACCCTATACTTTTAGGTTGAAGTACGAATTCATGATTACGACAATATTTTGGAAACCCAAGGTTATTGGATTGCGACAGTAATCAAAGTAAGATTTGGAGGGTCGGAGAGGGAGATCAACCCTTCCGATTTGATCAAAAACACGAAGAAATCACAAAGGTACCCCCTATAAATGTGACAAATTCAAAAATATCAAACTTGATCCCCCCCTATTTTTTACTAAATTTTGGATGAACGCCCCCACCTTTCAGACAGTTCTGACTACGCCATTGTCACACATGTAAATCTACTTATTGTTAGATTGCTGGCTACAGAATGCTAGTAAGATTTGCTGGAATGGACGAAGAAGGAGATGACAAATATGATTTCTGGGTGCATTTAGGATCACAAGAAGTTAGACATGTTGGCTACTGGTAGTTTTTCTTATATTGAAGCAAAGTAGAGTTCAAAAAACCGGAACCGAATACCGCCAAAATAACATGAATCGATCGGAAACGAAACCAACCAATGGATTCGAGAACCGAAGGGTCTAAAAACCGAATGGAACTTAATAGAACCGAAACATATTATTTTTCCGCAAAAATGGCAAAATTTTTTAAACAAAAATCGTCATTTTTTGAGCATTTTCAGCTTTAAAATAACCATTTTTCAACAAAAAATTTTACGCATGCGGCGCTGGTTTTTTTACTTTAATGCAAGTAAATATCAGAATTTTTTGCTACGCTCCGCAAGGCGACCAACAAGTTTTGAAAAGGTATCTATCCCATTTTGGGGGAGTCATAAAAAACTGGGGATTCGCCAATAAAAGATAACATTTTGAACCAAAAATCAAAAAATGACTTTTTGTTTAATCAAAAGCGATTTTGTCTTCAAAAATGCCATTTTGACGAAAATTTTGTGTAAAAATTCAAATTTGTCTACAAAGTATTGTCGAAAAAAATGAACCGTAACCGATCCATTTTATTCGGTTCTTTTAACTCTAAAACAAAGTACACATGTTGAAGTGTGTCTAAAGCTTGATTAACACTATTTTCGAAAATTGAAATAGTTGTTACCATTGAAATTGTATCTGTATTTAGTTCATCGACTGAGAAATGTGATTTGTTGCCACCAAATATTATTCGGAAGAGGCAATCGGATTGGTGCAATTACTTATTAACCAGATTGCATGCGTGTAAAACTTTTGCGAGAAATTGGCCGACTGAACAAATAAATGAAATCACCGCCGGAAAATTTAAAGTATGGCTTTGGAGCTGATAATAGAGATTAAAAATAGGATAGGATCTGCATATTCATTTGAAAAATTCAATTTTGGAGCAAAAATTCGATTTTTTTCAAAAAATTCAATTTTGGATGACTCCTCTATGGGTAGAAACATGCGGGAGGAATCTGAATTTATCATTTTAGAAGCGAAAAACACTTTCTTGATTCAGGGAAGGCGTATTGTGTATTGAAACGAAAAGTTGCAAAATGCGATTTTTGACTAAAAACGACCCCTTTTGGGGTAAAAATGTGACAGGGAATCCGAATTTGACATTTAATTTTCGCGTCGATATACAGCTTTTTTTAATTCGAGGAATTTTAGAAATGTCAAGTTCGGATTTCCCACACATTTTTACCCCTAGACTAGATGGGTCATATCCAGAAAAAATTTGCATATGGGTGCCCCCTCCTATTGTGTAGTAGCTCCAACTTTCTTTATAGGTTGGAATGAGATTAGAGTTAATTGACAAAGCAATTTCCACTCGAGTTCGCCCAGCGCGCATTATGGCACAACTTGGCCGAAGAATCCGCGTGCAACTACACAAAGACGACAGTGATCCCGAAGTTCTAGAAATTGAAGATGATCTCCAAGTAACTTTTTATTACACACTTATATATATTTATAGGTAACGCCCGGAGTGTGGATGGATCAAAGTTCAACGCTAATTTTCCCAGTTGGATGGGCATTATTGCATGAATATGAGGTAAACTTTTTATTTTATTTGTTTCATTTTAATTGATTTTGTTTAGATTGCCGCCAACGATGTTTATTTAGTAAGTTTTTTTGAAAATGAAACAACAAAGTTAGCTTTCAGGCACATTGTCAGCGCATTAAACAAGCGATAGAAGAAGGAAATGAACCGCCATATGATCCAATTGATATTCGACCATCGCATTTCAATGATTGGAAAGAGGTAATTAAGAGTAGCAGCGGGTCCAAGACTCATTTGCAAACTAGTATAAACAATTTATCTGTTACAGGGTCTTCCAAATAAACCGCAACTTGTCATTTGTTGGCAAAAATTTTCTTCTAAAATGATTTATTAGAGGTATTTTTATGGGAGAAATCGATTGCGCGCATCGAAACCCCTTGAAAACCATGAAATATCCAATTGTCAAGTAGGAATTCCTACTGAAAAATACGAAAATCTTATATTTCATGGTCTGGGAGACGTTTTCAAAAATTTTCGATGCGTACAATCGATTTCTTACATAAAAATACCCTAATGAGTCATTTTGGAAGATAAAAATTTTTGCCAAAAAATTACCAGATGATGGTTTTTTTTGGAACACCCTGTACATATGAAATATTTAGAACTCAGATGTCCCATCATTGGTAGAATGGCGAGAAGGAATGAAATTCGAATGCTTGGACCCGCTAAATAACACTTTTTTGGAATTACGAACAGCCACTTGCCTTAAAGTCCTAAAAGATGGTTACCTAAAAATTGGCTTTGGTATGCTGCATTTTTGTGGAAAAATAAATTTTTACTTGATGCTTTTTTGAGACGGTCCTGAGATAGAAGAAGAGTCGATCGCCATTCATTCAACGTCACCTCTTTTGTTCCCATGTGGCTATAGTCAACAATATGGAATTCATTTAAGTGGACCACCTGGTATAGTCCGTTTCAGACTAAACAATAAAAAAACTGGACCCAAAATTCAAAGTTAGCATTCCGTCTGATCTGGCAAGTTAAGCAACGTTGGGCCAACGTTGATATCGTAGGTTCAACCCCCATCCGTTTCTTCCTTGTGTCCAAATTTGTTAAAAAATTTTGCATATAGGTATTTTGGTGTGAGAAACATATAGGTAAAGTTATTTTTTCAAAAAATCTTGTGAAAACATGATTTTGTTAACTTTTTCAAAATACATAATTTTGTAAAAAAAAGTTGCCAAAAATAGTGTTTCATAAGTTTTTTTTTGAAAAAAATAACTTTATCAACTTGTTCCTTACATAAAAAAGAAATATTATTATTTGAGGAGATATTTTATTTATTTGAGGAGATAAAATATTTATCTGAGTATATTTAGGCTTAGGCTAAGCCTTAGGCTTACCTTAGGCTTAGACTTAGGCTTAGACTTAGGCTTAGCTTTGGGCTTAGGCTTAACCTTGGGCTTAGCCTTAGGCTTAGCCATAGGCTTAGACTTAGGCCTAGCCTTAGGCTTAACCTTGGGCTTAGACTTAGGCTTAGCCTTAGGCTTAGTCTTGGGTTTAGGCTCAGCCTTAGGCTTAGACTTAGCCTTGGGCTTAGGCTTAGACTTAAGCTTAGGCTTAGTTTTGGGCTTAGGCCCATCCTTAGGCTTAGGTTTATCCTTTGTCTACTCAAATAAATATATCCAAATAAATATTTTATCTCCTCAGATAAATATACTCAAATAAATATACTCAAATAAATATACTCAGATAAATATTTTATCTCCTCAAATAAATAAATAAAATATCTCCTCAAATAAATAGGTTCCCATAAAAAAATACACATGGGTCCAGTCTTTTTTTAGTTGGAGCAAAAATTTTATCGAATTCAGACACAAGGGAGCGGATGGGGATCGAACTTACGATAGTCCATTCGGCCCAACGTTGCTTAACTTGCCAGGTCGGACGGGATGCCGACTTCGGATTTTGAATTTCGGGTTCAGCTTTTTTTAGTTGGAGCTGAAACGGACTATATAGATGCATCATTTTCAGATATGGATATGGAGAATTTTATTTGGAAAGATTATTTAAGTAAATGTAACGCAGAAATGGCACCCGTTGAGCTATTTGATGAAGTTCCGGATTCATCGGTTATGGATTATTTTAAGGCAAACTTTTTATAAATTCACTCCACATTATTTGGTCACACTGTTATCAAGAATTTTTTTGCTTTTCGAAAACCAGCAACAGATTCAGAAAATACAAAACTACCAACTTTTTTCACTTTTCTCTAAAAATTAGACCGAGATTGAAGCAAATAAAACTTTAAAAAATTTTCAGGCAGGTACAAAACTTGAAAGCACAGATCTTTGTGAACCTCATTTGATATGTCCGGCTACAGTCGTATGCACGAAAGGTCGCCTGGTTCGAGTACATTTTGATGGATGGGAAGGTATAAATTTTTATTCAGTTTTGATTATACATCTATTCAAGATTATATTTAAAGGGCTCGAAATGGGTCTGATTTATCAGAAATGCTCTGATTTTGGGCAGTATAAGCTAGTGAAAATCTGATTTTGGGTCTGATTTCTGATTTTTTGACATTTCTGATTTTCATTCCGAGCCTTGTTCTAGTACATGGAAACTGCGGGCTCGGCCTCGCTGATTCGAGTATAAGGTTCTATTACAGATTAGCCATATCCAATCGATTTTGTACCGTCCAGATTTTTTCAAAATCTGGGTTAATCCAGATTTTTCCAGAAAAAATCTGGAAAGATCTCTTTTTATCCTCGAAAAAATCTATTTATAAGCACCAAAATGTAAAAATTTCTTTCGTATGAGAATCTAGAAATCAAAATCTACAATTTTTGTGATGAACACTTTTTGCCAAATCTTCACAAAAATTGTAGATCTTGATTTCTAAAATCTCATAGGGAAGAAATTTTTACATTTTGGTGCTTGTAAATAGATTTTTTTCGGGGTGAAAAGAGATTTTTTCGAAGAAATCTGGGAAAATCCAGAAAAACCGATTTTTCTGGAAAAATCCCATCTCTAATGCATAGATATATTTATGAAACGCGCTGTATAAGATAGTTTATATCACATTTTCTTTGCATTTTTCGTACGAGAGTGGTCAGTGAGTAGAAAAACTAATAATAAAAAAATTTTAGATAACTACGATCAACTTTTTGATTATCGTTCGCATGAAATCTTTCCGGTTGGATGGTGTGAAATTTATGGCTATAACCTTGAACATCCTAAGGTAGTTGATGAGTTGGTCTTAGAGTTGATTTAACCCAAATTTTAGGTCGATGAACCAGTCAAGAAAAAGAAGAAAAAGTGAATCAATTTTTTGTTATCCATTTTTCTGTTATACTGTTATCCATGTGTTCCCGAAGCATGATTTAACTTGTGTGCTTTAAATGATGTTTCATGATTTAAATTTGGGACAAGTTACAAAAAGTCGCCGGCCAGAAATATGCGAATTTGAGCAGCATATTTTGTTCATTGTGACAAGGAAGACAAATTTGTCGCTATAAACAAGTTATGTTCGTGCTCAAAATTCGCATATTTTTGGCTGACGACGAGAATTTTCAATTATAACTTGTCCCTCCTTATTTTAAATGATATTTCTGGAACGCGTTTTATAAAATTCATACCGGGTTATATATTTATTACTACTCTTTTATATCCTTTGTTAGTATTACATAGTTGTATGGGGTTTATCGGTTCCCTTATTATTCGAGATAAAAAATATACGATTTAAAACATGTTTTTATTTAAAAAATTATTTTTACAAAATTTTAAAATTCGATTTGAAAAGCAAGTACAGCATTTTTCTCAGCTTAATGAGACGAATAAAATGACACCAAAAAATTTCGAATCGTAAGGGAACCGGGTTTATCAAATCAATTGGGAATTGTTAGCAAAAAGAGGAAATTCTACAGGATAACCACCTAAAAAATTAAAAATTGATATGATAAAGCTCCTTTTCTTGTAACGATCTTTAAACTTTTTGGAAGTCAATGCATTTTTATGCGAATTGCGGGGTTAACTACTTACTTCATAAAGTTGACCTCCAAAAAGTTTAGAAACATGTTTAACGGTGCTTTGTTATTTTGTAGTTATTTGTTGGTGCTTGTTAAAATTTTTGTTCTTTGGAGAAAGTTTATAAATGCACAGAGTTGTTGTCATAATAGGAAGTTAGGAGACTTTTGACAAAAGTTTTTTCTGCCTCTCTCTCTCTTCCTCATTTTCAGGAGATATGAGGGGTGCGCAGCCCACAATAGGAGTTACTCCAAAATTACTGGAGCTTTTTTGCGCATGCCCAACGCCCCGGGTACGACGTTGCTTAACTTGCAAGATCGTAAGGCCCGGCGGTGTACCGAAAAACACCAATTGTTTGAAAAAGTCTGTATTGACTCGAAAACATGACTTATTCTAAAAAAGACTTGAATCGTATTCAGCATACACTCTTACCCACCACTGAAAAAAATTTCATCGAAAACGAGCAAAAAATGCCAGCGGCAACAACTTACAACCGAATATTTCCAATAACTTTTGCCAAAAGTCTCCTAACTTTCTTCCCCTGATATGTATTTTTGTAGCCAACGAAGGAAGATTTTTTCATCAGTTTTTTATTCCAATTTGATTTTTTGTTATATTTGAATCTCCAATAGGCAAAACCATCTCTTAACGATTCGTCGAAGGTTGGATCCAAACATCTCTTCTATAATCAAAAATTTAGTTATCAAATTTAATTCTTGTATATTTTTACTTATTTGTTAATAAACTTTTTCAACTCATCTTAAAGGGGGCGTACTTTGTGGCCGCATCTCGAAAAAAATTTATTTTCACAAAAAGACCCTATTAGGGGTAATTTGATGCGAGAAATCGATTGCGCGCATTCCCGAAGCATGAAAATGCTTCCTTGACCCTGATTCAGGGAA
>JAQGBS010003325.1:0-11690 GCA_034698545.1 Acrobeloides obliquus
CGCCAATTGAAAAAGAGAATAGCGAGGCGGAAGAAAAAGAATTTGAAAAAATTTAAAATTTTTCAGGTTAAAAAATGAAAACTTAAGAAAAAAAACCCTATGTGCATTTTGCTGTTTAACCATTGTTTAATTGTTTAACCTCATGTTTTTACCCTGTATGCACTTTTGTGTACTAAAAATTGCAATTTTTACTACCCTAAATATTTTTCAGGATGAAGAATTTTGTCCAAATTTCTCGTCGTGCTTCAAGCTCCATGGATTTTTATAATTTTTTTTCAAAAATTAAACAATTTTAGTATCACGTAAGAGCAGCTTCGACGAGGTGCTTCAGTGGCTTTTTCGTGACGAACCAGAAAGCCCGCCCCCGGACTCCTCCAGTATTCGCCGGGACGACCAGCACACCTACTCATACGAACGAGATCGAGGTAGGAAAAATATGGATTATAAAAATCATAACTTTGTGATCGCTTATTACAAATTTATCTTTTGGCGATTACAAATTATGGTAGAAATATCATAACTTGTAATCACATATTTTGGCGATTATAAATTATGATAGAAATATTATAATTGATGATCGCCTATCTTGGCAATTATAAATTATGATAGGAATATCATAACTTGCAATCGTCTATTTTTATCGATTATAAATTATGATAGAAATATCATAACTTATGATCGCTTATTTTCGGCGATTACAAATTATGGTAGAATTATCATAACGTGTAATCACTTATTTTTGGCAATTATAAATTATGGTAGAAATATCATAACTTGTAATCGTCTATTTTTATCGATTATAAATTATGATAAAAATATCATAACTTATGATCGCATATTTTTGGCGATTACAAATTATAGTAGAATTATCATAACTTATAATCGCATATTTCGGCGATTACAAATTATGATAGAAATATCATAACTGATGATCGACTATCTTGGCAATTATAAATTATGATAGAAATATCATAACTTATGATAGCTTATTTTTGACGATTAAAAATTATAGTAGAATTATCATAACTTGTGATCGCTTATTATATGAAAACGTCTTTTAGTTCAACAAAGCAACCGAGACGTACACATGGGAGGAACGGCAAAAAACGATCCCGCGGCCAATTTTCAAAATTCCATTCAAACGACGACCATTTTCCCTGAACCGGACTATAACCGGAGCTCGAGCATTTTCCCGGATTCAGGTAATCGAAGAGGAAGAGACCCAGGACCAACACCACCACGAGGACGATCTGGAGCTGGAATGCATCCCACTTCAACCATTACCATGGATGACACAAATCAACTTGCCCATCGAGCCACTTCAGCCGTTGCCCATGCCGGATATAATGCTGAGCACCATACCACAGGTATACAAAAATGGGGTGCTGTAGTACATTTTTTAGGTCCGCATTCAGTCAGCATCGAAAGACCCAGATGCGGAGTCGTCAATGACCAATGCACTCCAGTCGGCCCGACAGGATTCAGCCCAGTCACTGCCGGGTTCGCTGAATTCAACGTGCGCTCGCCATCAAATTCCACACTTGGTAGCGGCTTCAACCGAGATGGAGGAGCCCAACAAGCCCATCAAAACTGTCCAACTCGACGAGTCAGTTTCGGTTCAACACCTGGCCCAACTAATGCCACTGCTCAAACTGGCGGATTCCCACGCGTCGTTTGTCCCACAACACTATCCGCCGTTCCAACAACCGGTAAGAGGTTTTTAAACTTTTTATTGTTGAAAAAAATTTATTTCAAAAAAAAAATTATAGCCCATGGCGAAGTGCACAAACACCGCCAAAACTTTTTTGATAACTTTTTTACGTGCTCCATTCTAGTGATAGAAATCCGGGTCAATATGAGTTCATAATTGTGATAGACATGATAAAAATTTTGCATTTTAAAAATAAAATTTTTATGAAAATGCAAAATTTCCATTTTGTCTAACATAATTATGAACTCATATTGATCCGGATTTCTATCACTACTCCATTCCCTTAAGCAAAAATTCTTCGCCTTTTGTTTTCATAATTTTGCACTACGTTTTTTCTTTTCGACTTTCAAAGCCATTCGTACACGTTTACGTGACAATTACCAAGATTGTTTATAACTAACTCTGAGTACGTGCATAAATTAAAAAGAACTTGTTTTGCTTAAGTCTTCAGTGGGGTGAGATAGGTGAATGAGAGCCATAAAATATGCATATGATTTGAAAGTGTATGTGTCATTTTTAACTTTTTTTTCTAATAAACGCGAATGTGGGAAAGGAGAAGCTTGTGATTATGAGCATTTAAGCTCTAGAAAATTGGAAACGCAAAAATTTCTTCTTTGTCTGGACTTCTGACGAATTTATCAAAGAGAAAAAACTCAATGAAAAGACCCTTTGATGAGTTTGAATCAACAAAAAGGTCTTTTCACAAAGTTTTTTTCTCTTTGATAAGTTCGACTGAAAGTCAGACAACGAGGAAATTTCTGAAGTTTTTTCATCGTTTCCAATTTTGCCATTTTGTGAAAAGAATGCTTGTTGAAAAGGCAGTTGAATGTGACCTGGAGGATAGATGAGATTTAAATAATTTTTTATGGAGAGTTGAGCATTTATGAACAGCTAAAACCGGATGTGACCCGTCCCTGTCCGACTTTATACCCAATCCCATCTCTCCCCATAAAACATCATTTTTTGTGTGGCACGGACATGATATGACTATGCTGCATTTCTCATCAATAAGACCCCTACTATAAAATTAAGAGGTCTTTTTGATACAGTGTGTAATCTATTTTTTTAATTTAAATTTCTAGGCTCCAACGTTATGCCCAACACTAACGCAGCCCGTCCTCGAGAATCCAGACAAGAACCCTATTCCAATGTGCACACCACTATGTTTACTTCCAGTCATCACAATCAAGCGCAAACGTCAACCAGTCAACCACAATCCCAGCAGCAGCAACAACAACACAGGGCTCAAAATTTTCAGTTAAATAACGTAAGTTTATAAAATGTTACATTATGTTTTTGTGCTTTAAAGATGATGTGATCATATACAGTCGTGAACAAAAGTCTTTGAAATTTATATTTTTAAAAAGCAAATTTCTTCATTGTCTAACATTGTTGTCGAACTTATTAAAGTATAAATAAGAAAAGTTATTAAATTTAAGAACCTTTTAAAGGTATTTATACTCTAATAAGTTCGACAACAATGCTAGACAATGAAGAAATTTTTATATTTTAAGTTCCACAACAATGAAGAAATTTTGCTTTTTTTAAACATCGATTTTTAGCCATACCCACTTCGTCCTTCATCCGCATTGAATGTTAATCAATTATCAGTGGCAGAAAATCCTTATTTTAATCAGCAACAATCATTACAAATGCCACCAAATCGATCTCAACCAACATTTTACCAAAACAACCAACCACAACAAATGAATACTAGTAATAACAATGGACAAGTCGGACAACCAAATTTTCAAGGGTTCGAAGGTAAAGAGTGATTAGTAAAAATTTCTTTTTCGTCCTTACATCGGGTGACCCCATGTCAGTATTTGGCTATAGTGGCGTTTTTCAACACGGAAAACGCGAATCTAGTGATAGAAATACGGGTCAATATGAGTTCGTGATTGAGTTAGACATAATAGAAATTTTGCATAAAATTTTATATTGAAAATGTAAAATTTCAATTATGTTTAACTCAATCATGAACTCATATTTGTGAAAAGTCTGTATATTGACAGGAAAACATGAATGACTTATATTTAATTTTAGATTCTTATCCATACCACGACTGTTCGGACCATTTTGAAAGTCTAGCCCCCTTTATTGCTCCCGATGAGATGCTACAATTAACCGACTCTATCCCTATGGATCTATTCCCCGAGATAAACCGAGCCGAGTATACCTCTGCTAGAGATGTACAAGTATGCTATTTTTTTAAATAACCTTTCTAACAAAAGTCAAATTTAGCAAAAATTTGTTGGACCCCCAGCCGCTCGACCAGTGATGAATTATGATATGAATACACAACAAATTAGTGGAGAATTTTGTCAGCCTTCAATGGCGAAACGTCCTCGAAAAGATTTTCAAAATGGTAATTTTTAAAAAAAAATTTTTTTTGAATCAAAAATTTTTAGAATACAACAACAAAAATTATTACGCCTCTGTACAACAACACAACAGTATTCGTCCCTTTCAAATGCCGTAATCAAAGGTGTCAATGGAACAGGCCCATGGCCTAGGTCAGTTTACTAAGTTTTTTTCTCTTTGATAAGTTTGACAGAAATTCAGACAACAAAGAAATTTTTTATTACTTTTTTAGCTTTTTAAAATTTCTTTGTTGTCTGACATTCTGTCGAACTTATCAAAGAGAAAAAACTTAGTAAAGTAACCTGGCCCGGACCCTTTGACATCTCTAGCCGTAATTTTGTGTAGATAATTTTCATTTTTTGTGTTATTTTTACCACTCGAAATCGGATCAATGAAAAGTACATATTTGATGAGGGGGGGGGTGAAATTTTGTCTTACTTTAAGTGGAGGGGTATAAAGTTTTCGTTCATACCCACTGTGAGAGATTTTTACTTGGAATTCAAGTGCTCAAGGTTCGATTATATGGACTCTTTTGCCAATAGATCAAAAATGACTCAACTATGGCAAATGACAAAACATCTCACTTTTACCCGAATGGTCTTGCGGAACTTTGATGAAGATTTCAATCTTTATGTTCCATCAAGTTTTTAGACTTTGATAAGTTCGAAAAAATGTCAGATAACCTAGAAATTAATCATTTCTAGATCATTTGACATTTTTTCGAACTTATCAAGTATAAAAACTTGATCGAGCGCTAGAGAATTTGAGTGCAAAGTGAGACGCTTGCCACTTCACCATGGGTGAAGACTTTTTACTATTAGCAGGAAATTCTCTATATATTCAAAACGGGATTATTACCTTTTATTTATTTTTCTTGCTAATTTTTTTTGGTACTTTCCTATTATCCCGCTCGGTGTATTTGAAGTACCAAATGCTTGAATCAGGACCAGGAAAACTTTTTCATTCTCTAAAAATGTTGATAATCGATTTCTCGCATAAAATTACCCCTAGAAAGTCATTTTTAAAAAATTTTAAGAATTGACGATTTTGGTTTTCGCTTCAATACACCCAGCACGGGCGGGATAACAGGAAAGTACCTTTTTTTTATTGCTAAATTCCTCTAAAAGTTATACTGTTGTCATATTTTATGAGATATATATTATTTTTATTTGTGAGATTTTCTAACCTGTGGTTAGCCATGAGGAAGACTTACCGGCTTAGACATGTTGAGGCGACTTCTTAAAAAAAGCTAAAAATTTTTCACATACACCCCTCTTTTCCAGAACACTCCCACCCCTCCCCCACCAGGGGCGTAGTCAGAAGGTTTGGTCTAGTAAAAAATTGGTTTAATTTTTTAATCTGGCTCTAGCAAAATTGGAAACGATGAAAAAGCAGAATTGGAAACGCAAAAATTTCTTCGTTGTCTAATTTTCTGTCGAACTTATCAAAGAGACAAAACTTAGTGAAACGATCCTTTTACTGAACGAATCATCAAAAGGGTCTTTTTACTGTTTTTCTCTTTGATAAGTTCGACAGAAAGTCAGACAACGAAGAAATTTTTGAATTTTGCTAGAGCCTTTAATCTTACATATCTAGAGGCGACATGATCCTCAGCCATTTTGCAGCGTTTGTGTACATTTCCAATTCTACGGGTCCTCCTAATATACTTTCGCATGGGGATCGCCCCTGGATAAGCAGCGAAAAAATGTAAGAGTTCACATTTTTTGGAGTTTTAGATCTGGCCCCTCCTCTGCAGCAAAATCCTGCCTACGCTCCTGCTTTCCACATCCCATGTCTCTCTATAGTCTCTTCCAACCGGCTATACCACCTTTTTTCAGGCCTCTAGTAGTCTAATGTGATAATAAATTCTAATTGTTCAAATACAAACGACTTCTTTTTTTGTTTTCTTTCTACCTATCATATTGTTTACGTGTATTATATCTAGAAATACAGTGTAGTGTTGAGATTACACAAGTTTTTTTGTTGCTTAACTGTTTGATTTTGTGTAAAAAATTCTAAATAAATTTTCTTTTCTTTATCTACAGAATTGTTCTATACATACAGGGTTCGTAACAAGTTCTAATATAGGCCGAAAGTACGGCAAAACACAAGAACTCCCTTATCGCTTTGATAAGTTCACTAAGTTTTTGCTCTTTGATAAGTTCGACAGAAAGTCTGACAACAAAGAAATTTTTTAAGCTAAAAAAGTGTAACGTTACAAAATAATTTGAATTAAATTAATTCAACTGATTTTCATAATGATTGCTGAGTTCATAATCACAAAAATAATTTACTTTTTAGCTCAAGAATTTAGCTAAAAAATAATAAATTTGCTGTCTGAATTTCTGTCGAACTTATCAAAGAGCAAAAACTTAGTGAACTTATCAAAATGATTATTTACTTATCAAAATGTCAAGTTATCATTTACATGCTATAATGGCATTAACTTTCTAAAGCGATCCAAATTACTTTTTGAAACAACTGTTTCTTTTTCGAACATTTATCCCTTTCTTTTTCTCCCTTATATGCTCAATAAGCATTGCTCATGAAATTTTTTTTCCTTGATAAGTTCAATAGTCAGGCTCGACAACAATGTAATTTTTTGCAGCAGAAGCGGTGAAGAAAAATTATATCGTTGCTAGCTGGCCTGTCGAACTTATCAAGGAAAAAAATTTGATAAAGGCCCAATTCCTAGCTTGAACCGTACGGTCAACCGTCAACCGATCGGTTCACGGTCAACCGTGAACCGTACGGTTGGCCGTACGGTTCACGGTTGACCGTACGGTTAACCGTGAACCGTACGGTTGGCCGTACGGTTCACGGTTGACCGTACGGTTAACCGTGAACCGTACGGTCAACCGTGAACCGATCGGTTGACGGTTGACCGTACGGTTCAAGCTAGGAATTGGGCCAAACATATAAGCGAGAAAATTTTAAAAAACAGTTGCTTCACAAAGAGTAAGATTGTCTTATTTTGGACAACCCTAAAATGATTCTGTTGTGTGCTTGTACCACAAAAGCAAAATCTGTTGTGTTGTACACAACAAAATATTCTTTTTACAACATTTTTGCTACCCCTAGAAATCTACTAAAAAATTTCTTGTCAAAAATATTTTGAAAATTTCCCTTTCTTTCAATTCCGGCTTAATTTTCATGACAATGCCCCGAGTCCGGTTTCACTTGGATTTGAGTCCTTCCATTCTTTTATTCGTGTTGGATTTGATGGTGATGCAAAACTAGGCAAGATCGGCTTAAATTTTTCGACAAAGGAATAAATCGGATAGTTTTGTCCATTATCCATGGTATATTCTTTTTATGCAATCTCGTTTTATATGTGGTTATTTACGCTTCGTTATATGAATAATACTTGTGGAAATCTGGAAGGATTATCACAATTCTTGGGTTTTGATCAACTATGGAACAATTTCATGGAAAATGTCATAAACAACACGGTTGGATTTCAAACGCCCGGTTGAAATCGTGGTTTAGGATAAGATTCGGCCAAAATCTTTGAGCAAAATAATACTGTGAAGACGACGTTTCATCTTTGAAGTACGTGTTCTTAGCAACTAGTGTCGCAATTTACGTAAAATATGTAAATTTTTGCTCTTTGATAAGTTCGAAAGTAATTCAGACAACATAGAAATTTTTAATTATTTTTGAGCTAAAAAAGTTTAATAAAAATTTCTATATTGTCTGATTGCTGTCGAACTTATCAAAGAGAAAAAACTTACATATTTTAGCTAAATTAACGTAAATTTACAACTGCACAACACTATTATCAACATATTTAACAACTAATTTTACACCTTTAATAAGTTTGCCACTTGTGTTAGACTGCATATAAATTTTTTGTTTGAATCGAACTTAACTGTCTCTAATAATACGAATTGATATTTTTCCAATAAAATTTAGGCTAAGAATATTTATGTCTAATAATTTCTTTACTTTTTTCTTCTACCAATGCCAACTCATGTATGCCCATCAAAAATTAGGTCAAAAATATTTATGTTTAATTGTTCCTTCATTTTTTAATACTGCAAATCTCGGCCAACAATGTTTGTACGAGCCGTTTGTGTGTAACTATCCATTTCCTTCTCATCGCACAACTAATCGAACTTTAGCGGAAGCGGCAAAAGAAACTTTGTTGTTCAAGTAGGAAAAGTTTTTAAGAGGATCGGACCAATTTCGAGTGAAACAATGGTATGAAAAAAACGTTTCATTTTCTGACCATTATTTCTCAGGGAGTGAGCGAAAAAATGGGTGATAGCACCTCTTTTTTCACCCACTCATCATCCAGTGAATGATGATTAGGTCATTGGGTGATACCGTGGGTGATTGGCACCCATTGTGATTTTCGGTGCAATCAACCATGACCCAAAATCACCCAATGGGTGATCACTAGTAATAGAAATCTGGGTGAATATGAGTTCATGATGGAGTTAGGCATAATAGAAATTTTGCATTTTCAATTGAAATTTTTATGGAAATGCAAAATTTCTATTATGTCTGACTCAATCATGAACTCATATTGGCCCGAATTAGTGATGATTAATGACCTAATCACCCAATGGATGATGCCACCTGAGTATAATTATTCATAATGATGATACGTAACGAGGCTGCAAAAAAATTTTTTCCAACATATGGTCAAATTAATAAAATAAAATAACTTTTAATAAGTTCGAAAATGAACTAGACAACAAGTAAATTTGTATTCCTCAAATAAAAATTAACATATTATCTGGTATTTTTTGAACTTATCAAAAAGAAATTTTACAAAAAGAATAAATGCAGATATCAATTGACTAAACTATATTTCGTGTTCCGCTACCAATAAATTTTTGAAACCCAATTTTACATGGGTAATCTGCATAGTTATTCTGTGAAATATCCTGATTATTAACGTTCGTAAATCCTTTTCTATTTTGGTATACATTTCCGATTGCAAATGAAAGTTTGCATTCTTTTTCTCATATCTATCTTCTCCATAACACACTCACTCATCTGATTTCCTACGAGGCCCACCGAGCGGCTACAAATACAAGAAGAAACCGATCCTCCTCTTTTTTCGCATTGATATCCCACTGTTGTATTGTCCATCCAGTTTGACACCGAAGCGATTGCCTGTAATCGGATGCCGTCCGAAATTTCATTCTGGCAATAGCTTTTTTTCATTCCTTTGTTAGAGAGTGAGAATTTTTCTCAAGTCAGTAGAGAATTGAGGTCGGTCGAGTTTCCCGCAGCTTTTTAATCGTGAATATTTTTACAATTTTGTTAAGAAATTGCGAATTGTTCAGTTTAAAGTTTTTCAAGCAACTTGTCTCCATGTTCCCAATAAGGTAGAGAATTGATTTGAGCATCATCTGATAGCTTAGTGATGCCCCAACAACGTAAAAGAACGGTATCAAAAATTCTTTTAACAGTGATAAGAAATAGAATTGTCAAAATTGAGGAAAAAATGATAAAGAATTTAAGATTGTGAGACGAGGCAGCCTCAGTTGCGCAGTAGGTTGAGTGGTTGAAAAGGTCGCGGTTCAGTACCTAGTTCCGTCGCTTGGATTTTAGCAAAAAAATTGGTCTCAACGCTATCTGATAGTGGCCCTGTTCCTAATTTTAATCGTACGGTTGACAGTAATCAGTACGGATCAAATTAGGAACCGGGCCAGTGTTATTTCAAGCATTGTCATCCAAGTCAAGTTTTGCTTCACTCAAGTGAATCAACTTGAGTGATATTTTATTTCACAAAGTTTTTTCTCTTTAATAAGTTCGACAGAAAGTAATACAACAAAGAAATTTTAGCATAACAATGCTGGTTATTTCAACGTAGAGCTTTCAGAAAAGTGACACTTGTCATTTTTGTGGCAAAAACGTTTTTAACTTTTCTTTACACTAATTTTTTCTCTTTGATAAGTTCGACAGTAATCGACAACGAAGAAAATTATTATCACTTTTTAGGCTAAATAATAATAATAAATTTCTTCTTTGTCTGGATTACTGTCGAACTTATCAAAGAGAAAAACTTAGTAAAAACAAAAGTGAATCAAAAATGTCCTTCAAAAAAAGTTCTTTTAATAATCTCCCTCATAGGTAACTTCAATTGACCTTTTTTCCTATGATAAGTTCGAAAATATGTTAGATTGAATAGAAATTTTTATTCAAATTCTTGTGATTTTGAATGAAAGTTTTGTCAACAATTTTAATCTATTTTCGAAGATCTTTTGGCGCCCAGCTATGCGAACTTTCTTCATCCCCAAAAAATTGACCTATTTGAGTCTATTCAATGAAGACGGCTTGAGATTTTCGATTTTTCAGGAAAAAAGAAGAGGCGTGAACGTTGGATGAAGAATGTGTAAATCAGCAAAGTCCTCAAAATTAAGTTATTTTTGATTAGCTATTCACTCTATTTTTCTTTGTGCTATTGACGAAAATCTGCATGGAGAATTGTTTAAAAATTTTTTAAGTTGATTTTAAATAAGTACTTAATAGGAATGTACTTAAGATTAATAATTCTCATTAGACTATTAAAAATTAAAAATTTTTTTTCTTTAATAAGTTCAAAAAATGTTAGACATAATGCAAATTTTTGCAAGTGATAATTTTTTACATTTTTTAGCTTTCACTTGCATTTTTCTTTTATTTTCAGCGGTTTCCTTTCACAAATTCATACTAGCAATTCATCATTGGAAAACCCAAAGAGAGTTTTGAATTTTACACAACGATTATTGGCAATTGGAAATTGATGAAAAAGCAGTTTTGAAGCCAAATGGAGAAACCAATTTTTTGGGCAAAAACCAAGCGACGAAGTTGGGTATTGAACCCACGACTCTTCGGGCAACAACCAAACACCCAATCTACTGCGCCACTGAGGCAACTTGTCCCACAACCTTAAATTCGTTATTATTTTTTCTCAACTCTCTATTTCTCATCACTGTTAAAAGATTTTTTGATACGGTTTTTTTACGTTGTTAGGGCACAGTACCCCCTTCACCACTCATCCTCCTACCTTTCTCCTTTATAGTCATCCATCATGGAGGTTCATGTACCCCGCCCCTCCCCCAATTCATTCATCATATACATTTTTGAAAAAATCGACCTTTTTTGGTCGACAACATATAGCCCCGAGATAGCTTGTCCCCCCCCCCTTCTTGTTCATGTATTTATGTACTCCCCCATCCCCACTGGTGAACTATGGTTCCAACCTACCGGGGCACCCTGTATTCAAATTTTGAGCATGTTATGGTGACAATAGGGACAAATTTGTATTAATCACTCTAAACAAATAATGTCGCTTCAAAAATTTGCATATTACGTGACAAAAAAGTACATTTTGTAATGTTGAGGTTACTACATCAGACTTCAAATATCTCAATAGAGCTAAATTTGAACACGAGAAACTATTCATGGGAATTTTAGGATGGCCCTCATTTTTATCCCAATATCATGCATTTTTGATGTGCTTACATTTTTCGTACTGATGGCACGTAAAGCAGCTGCAAACATTTTTGCTTTTACTCAAGAAATGGGACCAAAAATAGCTATAATTCATTTCACGAGGACATCGGAAAAATTTCCCTAAACCGTGGTCAAGTGGTTAGGGCGTCGGTCCATGGAT
>JAQGBS010003326.1:0-11689 GCA_034698545.1 Acrobeloides obliquus
CAAATCTGAGCACTTTTGGTTTTTTGTACCTCTATGATGGAGCCAAGAGTCAAAAATTACAGATAACGTCTTTTAAACTTGCAGATGCTACACTTGCTGACTAACACTTACGGACCTACGCTTGCGGATACTAAATTACGTTTGTAAGTGTAGTATCCGCAAATTATTATCCGCAAGTGTTAGTCCACAAGTGTAGCGTCGCAATAGTGGGCCCGGAAATAATATATTAAAAATCTCACAAGCTTTTGATTGAATTTAATGGGGGTTGGGGATCTAGTTTTTATGTCAAAAAATAGCGTTTTTTAAGGAAATCAAGGAGGTCCAAAAACGATTTTATTTGACTTCTTTCATCGAAGTTTGATATTTCCACCGCTTTTGAGCATGATGATCGAAAATCGAAAAATGAAATAAGGTCGAAAACCTCTGCCCTTATATGCTTAGAACAATAAAAAATTTACTCATTAAGCTCAAAAGCCATATCATGGACCCAGTCGTTTGATTTGGATCAACTTTCCATCTTAAATATGAAACCAAATATGGCAAAATATTTCCTAAAATTTACAAAAAATTATTTTGTTTAAATTTAATTCATTACCAAAAGACAAAAACCATCCATAGCTAGCTTGTAGAGCAATTCCGGCCGTAGCAACAACATATGGTCTAGCTTTCTCGGGTATTCTTTTTAAAATAAAATCTTCCGTTTCCATATTTTTAATTTTATAATGCAATAGAAAGAATGAAAAATAGCTTACTTTTTTTATTATATACGTGTATATTTTCTAATCTTTTTTCTTGCATTTAGCTATGTAAAAATTCAAAGATCAGACTGTATGTGGGGTCACTTTTGGGGCAGACATTTTGAATAGATAATCAATCTTGCGACTGGAAAAAAAGGTCTATTATAATGCTAATACAGGGTGATTCAGATAAATATACAATGGAATAAAATTCGATATCTCGGAATAGGAAAAAGATTTTTATATGCATTTGTTTGCAAGTTACTAATCACGTGACCGACTTGAACAATTTCATGATTTTTGCATAAGTCTATGTATTGAAGCGAAAATCTTTATTTTTTCCCTTAAGGAATTTTTGAAAAATAACAACACCATTTTGTGAGCGCATAGAAAAACGAAAAAGTTCCCCAAAAATCTTGTGAAACGGATGTATGGTTTTTGAGATAATGAATTTTAAAGTTTTTCATAAAAAATTTCTATAAAAAATCGATTTTCTGACAAACTTTGAAATTTATTATTTCAAAAACTATATATTCGTTTCACAAGATTTTGGAGGAGTACCGTTTTTCGATGTTCTCTACAAAATGTTATTTTTCAAAAATTCCTTAAGGGAAAAAATTCAGGTTCTCGCTTCAATACAAAGACTTATTCAAAAATCATGAAATTATTTTAAAGATAAAGTTGGTCACGTGGTTAGTAACTTGCAAACAAATGCATATAAAAATCTTTTTCTTATGCCGAGATATCAAATTTTATTTCATTGTATATTCATCTGGATCACCCTGTAGAATTTCAAGTATGTAAAAGTAAAATAAACAAAGCATTTTTGTGTATTTTTGAAAGCTCTGATAAAAAGTCAAAGAGCATATTTCATATGGGTCGGAATGTCTTTTTGGAGCAGACATTTTGAATCGATAATTAATCATACGACTGAAAAAAGGTCTATTGTTAAGCTAATTTCAAGCAATAAAAAATAAACAATGTAGTTTTGCGCATGTTTGGAAAAAATTTGTGAAAGGTTATTTTGGTGTCTATTGATTGTGATCAATTATGAATTTGAAAATTATTTTTACAACTAAACCTGTTTCATTTTTTCTAGTCTCTGTTTCTATTATGAAACAAATAGGGGTAGCACGTAAAGTTGAAACTTTTATTTTCTAAACTTTACAATGTTTGGGCTTCTTTTATTGGTACAATTTTTTTCAATCATGCTAACTTTAGTAATAAACATTTTTGTAGGCAAATTTCATCTTTTTGGCATTTACCCTTCCTACTGACAAAGCTTATCTTGAACGTACGTAAATTTTTTTATAATATGATGTTTACAAAGAACATTTTTTTAGAATGCGTCGACAGATTTTGTCCACCTGGAACGTATTGTGAAGTTTATTCAAAACCAGTCCAATGCCAAAATTCTCCTTGTAGACCTATCGTAATTTGCCTTCCTGACACAGTTAATGGTATTTTTAATCATTTAACACAACCCTTCTTGGGAGAGGCATCCATACATGCACAAGAGGGGGGAGGGTGCTGCAACCCCTCATTCGTCGTATCGAGCGATCAATTCGTATTCGACCAACTTGCACCCCCCCCCCCCCTGCTTGTGCATGTATGTTCGTTTCTATTAGAAAGTCGGCATGGGATCAAAGTTTTTGTGATTCCCGATCGTCCACTGATCCGGCATGCACAATAACGGGAGGGAACGATCGTTCAATCAGCGCAAAAACGGGAGGAACAATAAGAGGATGACAAGGATGGGAGGCAAAAACGGGACGACAAGAACGGGACGATTTCAGATCTTGGTCCCTAAAAAGAATTTTGATATGGTGTCAAAAACTTTTTTACTCAGGATATAAAGTTGAGAAAAAAAGTCTTTTACACTTTTTAAAAATTCCTTAAAGGAGCTGAGATCTGAAAAAAAAATCGTCTCCGTTTGATCGCCCCGTTCTTGTCGCCCCGTTTTTATGTCCCGTTCTTGTACGTCTCCTTATTGCAATATATTGTATATGCCACTGGTTCCTCTTAAATTTCCATTGCAGGACAAAATTTTTTGGACGCAAGGAGAACCGAACTCTTTCTAGAGTCGGTGAAGCCGAACCTCTTGGCAGCGTATTGAACCACTACATCATGGCGGTCACTGAATGACTCGTATTGAGAGCCGACTTTATATTAGTGCCAACGTCGATTAGCAAAGTTAAATTGCGGTTGGCACTACTATAAGGTCTAAATTCTTTATGGGGGAGGGAAGTCGACATGCATCCATTTCTATTAGCAAGTAGGCATAGGACCAAAATCCATGTTACCGGCTCAAAATTTTTATTTCAACAACTTTTAGGCTGCAATTCACTTACATGCCCTTCTGGACAAGTATGTGTTGAACACACTATTCCTTGTATAGGAAGATCTTGTAAAAAAGTGCCTAAATGTGTTGCACCTGGAAGTAAATTTGTTTAAAGATTCATTTATTTTTTGTTGCTGTTTAGCATGCGAAGCTAAAGAATGTCCACCTTCGCACAAGTGCATTGAAAAAGATGGCCCAAAATGCATAAGAACTATCTTTACCGACGCTGAAGTTGCATTGCTGTCAAAAAATAATTAATCCAAAGAATTATATTTTTTAATTTAATAAAAATTTGAAAATATAAAATTCCTAAAAGTTTTTTTAAACAATTTCCTAAACGACTTTCTAGGCTAAGGCTGGCCACAAGTTGTTGTCGTACTTTTGTCGTACCGTTGTACCTTTCTGTCGTACCACGCGTTGTACTTTTCATTCAAAATACAGATACGACACAGAAACTACAAGTTGTTGTATTGTAGGGTTGCCACATCGTTCCGGAACCGGAGAAATTACTCCGGTTTTTGACATTTTCTCGGGTTTTTAAACTTTTCTTTCTAATGTTATAAAAATGAGTATTAAACGGAAAGTTTGTTATTTCAACACATCGTACCAATACGACGTATTGGTACGATGTTAATAATAGATATTTGTTGATTTGTTAGAATTTTTTGATAACTTTCATTTCTATTTCCTTTTATCAAAATAAAAAACTTTATTGATTCAATATATTACAACTGTGGTAGGGGCAGAAACTTTTTTCTTAAAAATCTTAACAAAATCATGTTTTAGAAACATAAAAACTCTTTTAAACATCATCTTAATTACACGTTTATACGATTTAAAAACGATTAAAGAGACGACAACATCGATAATTACAATATAGTGCACTAAAACCTCATGTAATGGTAATAAAATCACGTAGGCATGAACAAAAGCTTTACAGAAATTAGTCTTTTGGATAACATCGCTAAACAAAGTTACGAATAATTCCAATAAAAAATAAATACAATAAAAAATCGCCATAATAAACAGCACAACAGCCGTTCTTTTCGAGTCATTCAACGTAGAATTTATCGCTGAAAGTTTTGATAATTGTCTTATTTTGATGGATATAAGAAAAGTACAGATGAAATATGGGATTAGGACAACCGCCTGACCTATATGTTGGGCATGAACGATATTTCGAGAGAAAAAACACATAAAAATCATGAAAATATCATATCCACAGATGATGAAAATTAGGCGTTGATGGTCAAAAAGTAGGTCATAATAGTATTTATGGAAGTATAAGATGACAAATCGATTTAGAGCTAATAAAAACATTGAGGTCAAAGCTAAGAATGAAGGGTAAATTTGAAAAATTAAATTTAGAGGGGTGTCTTCACTCAAACTGAAATCTAGGTCGTCGGAAAAAATTTTGTGGATGTCAGTATACAGGACAAAAATTAGGTTTAGTATAGCCCAGTGGAAAATGAAGAACTTGTAGTCTTCTTTGATTTTTCCAAATAAAGTTATGAGAATAAGTATAAGTAATAGAACGAGTTGGATGTTGCAAGCAATGAAATAAAGTAGGTTTGAGGTGTTTTCAAGGGAATCAAGAAAAATGACTTCTTTGGAAGAAATTTGAAGACAAGAGATGTTAGCTAACGACATTTTACACGTATACAGGCCAAGTGTTAAGTACTATTTATGTTAAGTACGATTTTTAATTTGTCATAAAATTAAGGCTATAATTACAACGTCTATGATCATATGAACATGGAGAAATTTAAGAACCAAAAATTACGTTCAAAACTTACATTATGTATACTTTAAAGCACCAGTCAGTAAGTTATAATCATATGAAAAATGATATATACGAAAAGATCATAGAGCATATTTTGTTTTTACGACATGTTCTGATTCATTGTAGTTTTCGAAATAACTTTGTTTGAAATTTCGAATTTGTTACAAACTCTTCGTTGTAATACACAAAATTTTTTGCGAAAAAATCGATTTTCGACAATTTGTAAAAGTACGACTGCGCCGAACGGGGCACCACACAGGGCGCCGAACACCCCAAACGGGTCCCAATTAGGCTTACGCCTACCTAAGCCTAAACCTATTAATGCCGAGCATCTAAGAGGTTACTAATTGGCAAAATGATATATACGGAAAGATCATAGGCTCAGGCCTAGGCTTAGTCTTAGGCTTAGGCCTTAGGTTTAGGCTTTAGGCTTAGGCCTAATTGAGACCCGTTTGGATTGTTTGGCGCCCCGAGTGGTGCCCCGTTCGGCGCAGTCGTACTTTTACAAATTGCCCGATTTTTGCATCAATCTTTTAAATTTTCATAAAATGAACATTGTAGCAATTTTTTATAGCTAAATGAGACGATATTCCTATGTACGACTTTAATCCGGATTCAAATCATGAAGAAATTCTATGTGTTATTGCTCAAATTATGTTTGGTGAAACTAATTAATTATAAACTTTACATTATTTTATAAAAATAATAAATACTTATAGTATTAAACAAGTGTAAAATATCTAGGGGTGTTCATAAATATGTTATATTCAAAATTTTTTGGCTACCACGGAACTTTTTATTGAATCAGGCAACGTGTACATTGAAACGAAAAGAAACGTTGATCCTTATATCGTACTAACTAATCCTGATTTTCTTGCCATACGACCACGCAGGGATGCATAAAAAAGCTATATAAGGATCCACGTTTCTTTTTGTTTCAATGTACACATTGCCTGATTCAATAAAAATTTCTGTGGTAGCCAAAAAAATTTCGACTACATTTCTCATTAATGATCACGCCGAACAACTTTGTAGAGCATCACTTTTTTGTGAAAAAAACAGTGATGTTATACAAAGTTATTCTGAAAAAAATCCTTGTGAAAATAATGAGGAATGTGTCATTTATGAACACCCTGGAAAAAAAACTAAATTTTTAATGCCACCCGATAAAGCCCGCATGTCAATTGGTTTTTATTTACTCGATTCAGATTTAGTTCTTCGTTTTTCTGCAGCCTTTTTACCCGCTACAATTCGTTTTGGATTTTTTTGAGGGAAATAGTGCTTTTTAGCTGGCTTTAAGACAGGTGGCTGATATGTTCCATCTTCAATTTTCTTTGCGATTGGCGGAATGTCTAAAAATGAACCGTTTTTCCAAAATTTTCAAAAATCTCGAAACTATTTTTGAAGATGGGGATATTTTTAAACTTTTTTCTATTGAAAAATTTTTTAATTAAAATTGTGTAATTTTCATTTTTATAAAAGGAAATACCTTCGATATTAAACGTGTCTTCAGAAATAGATTTAGTATTACTTTTTGTCCTCCTCCTAAATTCACCAACAGGCTTCATTTCTAAATAAAATAATATATAAAACACTATCGAATAAATGTATTAAAAAAAGTCATTTGACTGCTATTAAACAGACCACGTGTTTTCTCTAAAAGAAGGAATGGACGGCCTTGGCTTGCAAACAGAAAACTGGTAAACAACATGAATATCGATTTTATTCTCTCGCTCACTTTTTCTATTCACACACAGAAAATAATTGTAAAAAATAAGAATAAAGATAAGCAAATGCATTTTAAAGCTAAAGGGTGAGGCCTAAAATTTATACGCCAAACTATAACTGCCTCCATTCTCCAAGCATATCAAAATTCCGAAATGGTGAAAAATTTTAAAAAATTGCAAGGGTCAAAATTAAAAAAATGTTACCGATCGACTAAGCTCGCCAACTCTTCAATATGAGTACCATATCATGGGTTTGGGGGGAAATGTTAATCATGGCCGAGTGGATAAAGTAACAAATTTGCAGTTATATGTCGCGGGTTCGAACCCCTATTCAAATTTAAAGTTGTCCAAATTCTATGAAAAATTTTTCATATCTATATTTTGGCCTCTAAAACACTTTGCTATCATTTTTTGGCCATTAAATACTGGAACTGTATAGTAATAATGATATTAACTTTGTTAAAACCTATCTTACTATACAATCTATCTTACTACTTCGAGGGCTCAATATGGATATGCAAAAATTTTCATGTAATTTGGACAACTTTAATTTTGAATCGGAATTCGAACCCGCGATCTATAAACTGCAAATCTGTCACTTTAGCCACTCGGCCATGGGTCAATCCTCCAAAACATATAATATAGTACTCGTTTTGAAGCGCTCAGCGAGCAGAGTCGATTGGTGACATTTTTGTTAAATTTTGACCCTTGACAACACCTTTTCGGAATTTTTGTACGCCGTGCCTCAGCAGTAGGCAAGAGGGATGGTACACTTCGGACACTGTCTCTCAAAAACAAAGGATCGGATAAACATAATGTCTCATTTTTGTTTTTGAAGACCGAGTTTAGACAAAAAAGGTCCCTTATGAGTTTTGTTGTAGACTCTAGTCTCGTCGATCCTTCTCCCTATGTTATTGCCACCTTTGGGCATAGATGAACAGGGGTTGCCAATGGGACTCTCACTCCCATCAGATAGTGAAGACAAAGGACATAGCTGTAGGGGGGGGGGAGTACCTTTGTCCCCCAATCCGGTCGAAGGCCTGAAAAAACTTAAGGGCCCTCTTATGTTTGAAAAATTTTAAAAGATTTTTGAAAAATGTCATTTTTTATCTAAAATTTCACTATTTTTAAAATAAAAAATGCTCTATTTTTTCTTATATAAAATATCAATTTTTCCATTTATACAAAAAAGTGCTCCCCAAATCTTGTATTGCCTCCCCATAACGAACTCCACCCTCCCCCTCCCCCCAGCTACGTTCTTGGTGAAGATCCTCCATGTACTATCGGCTTCAAACCCTTAAAAAAAGTCGCGGTGCAAGCTTTTAAAGGAAATATATCCTAAAGACTTTAGAAGGAGAAGGAGAATATAGAGATTTAGAAGGAAAATATAGAGATAAACATGTTGACATAATGTTGAGTCGAAAAGAAATTCCATGATAGCAGCAAAAAAAAGCATGGTTACCTTTTTTAGACTTCGGTCCACTTCCCCCTCTACGCAGAAATTGAAAATAGCCTCTGTCCACCTATGGCTTTGAGTCATCCCTTTCTCACACTTTGAAAAAGCTGAGATAACTCCGCCCTCTAAAATGTCCATCTTTCAAAATCTATTTATATTTTATCGATTGGTTTTTCTTCTTGGCATGTTTTCTAGCTTTGCCGATTTATTTTTTGTTATTTCTTTGTTTTTGTCTTTCCGAGTATAATCTTTTTTCTTTGCCAAGTTTATTAATGCATACTTCATTTATTCTTCAAGATCACCATCGTCGTATAAAAGGAACTCCGACACGGGAGTAAATTTTTTATATATAAGTCTCTTTTTATGCAAGATGGTGCAAAAAAGTTCATTTTACCAGTTTTCCATGAATTTCAGACCCATTTTTTCCTAAAAATGACCCTATTAGGGTAATTCGATTCCGGGAACCGATTGCGCGCATTCTCAAAGCGCGAAAACGCTTGCTTAATTCTGATTCGAAAGAAAAATGCAAAAATGACCAAAAACTAATTTTTTTCTTGAATCAGAGTCAGAGAAATATTTTTACGCCACTCGAATGCGTGCAATCAATTCCCCCGCACCAAATTACCCCTAATGGGAACTTTTTATGAAAAATTTTTGGGTCCAAAATTCATTTAAAAAAACGGTAAAATGGAACTTTTTTGTGCCACCCTGTATATAGATCTTCCTCCAATAGAAAAAAGTTAGCTATCACCTATGTCGCAGTATCATAAATATAAAAAACCGATTTCTATGTCCGTCCGTCCGTGCGTAAGTAAGAAACCACTAGATTCCGGGAATGGTAAATCGGATGGGCATCTTTTTTAATAAGTAGTAGGTAGGGGGTAGGTGTGCAGGAAACAACAAAAAGAAATAGGAGACAAAAAATTTTTAAATTGTTTACCCCTTGGGGACCCAAGGGGGTAAAGGGGGAAAATCAAATTTTTGAAAAGTTCTTCAAATCGGCCGATTTTTTGTACTCCGTATTTTTCGACATGGGGAACGAGATTATTTTTTAACCAATATTATTCTTTAACAAAAATTTTGAAAAAATTAAAAAATTAGTGGATTACCCTCTAAAAATTGATAAATATGCGAATTTTAAAAATGGCTCTGACAGTGTTCTGATACCCAATTTTTATGGACCACCTCATGTTCGGCGGAATCCATGCGGTGGTTCCCCCCCCCCCTTCAATTTTGGGTCTATGCGCGCGTCGGTCAGGGGGGAGATCCCCCTTGCCGACCTATGATGACCACCTATGTTCGGCTTGTCAACAACTGCCCCAAAAGGAAAGTGCCCCCTCCAGACTATTGCCCCCTTCAGACAACTGCCCCAATGGGAAAGTGCCCCTTTCAGACAACTGCCCATTTTGGATAACTGCCCCATTTGGACAACTGCCCCAGCGGATAACTGCCCCGTAGGACAACTGCCCCGTAGGACAACTGCCCCGTAGGACAACTGCCCCAGTGAGACAACTGCCCCAATAGGACAACTGCCCCCGAAGTGACTGTCCCAACGTCATTTACAAAAATGCAACTGTCTTATGGGGGCAGTCTTATATGGAGCAGTCTTATAACAACTGTTTTATGGGGGCAGTCGCTTTGGAGCAGTTGTCTCGCTGGGGCAGTTGTCCTACGGGGGCAGTTATCCACTGGGGCAGTCATCCGCTGGGGTAGTTGTCCAA
The DNA here is from genome assembly GCA_034698545.1 of Acrobeloides obliquus. Taxonomy (NCBI): domain Eukaryota; kingdom Metazoa; phylum Nematoda; class Chromadorea; order Rhabditida; family Cephalobidae; genus Acrobeloides; species Acrobeloides obliquus. Next base: position 9,766 of record JAQGBS010003326.1, read on the forward strand.
ATGGGGCAGCTGTCCTAGAGGAGCAGTTATCCACTGGGGCAGTTTACCTCGGGGCAGTTGTCCAAATGGGGCAGTTATCTGAAGGGGGCAGTTGTCTGGAGGGGCATTTTCCCTTTGGGGCAGTTGTTGATAAGCCCCTATGTTCGAACTTCCTAGATATCGTCTCTTAAATTACAGCATTTTTCTTTCAAACTTTTTTTACATCCAAACGATTAACAAAGTTTTTCGAATGCTGACGTTTGGAAATGTTTCAAGCGTCCATCATTAGAAACGTCGGACGAGACGACGTTTGAGACGTTTACAACATCTTCGCTGTAAATAAGCTAGTCTTTAATTTGAACTTTTTCACGGAATATTAAAAATCAATTTAATGTAAACCTGTTTAAAGACGCTTGAAACGTCCAACGTTTATGACGTCGCTTATACTAAACGTCGACGGCGTCGGACAACGTCTTGGGATAACACTAACTGCAAGATGGAGATAACTTTTTTTTCTTGGCGGAAAACTCCCTATAAACTTTTATACAATATAGATTGCCTCTTCATTTCCCAAAATATGATAGAGAAGGTTATAAAAAGAAAATGTACAGAAAAAGACATTCAAAAGAGATTGATGCTAATTCGGATAAGCACGACTTAAATCAAGTAACTTTTTTAGTTGTGATAAAAATATCAAACTAAATTTAAGGTATCAAATTTTAAAGAACCAAATTCCAGCTTCATAACTCGAGTATTGAGTTGTTTTAGGAAATAAAAAATGTTAATCGTTTTATGTATATGTATGTAAAATAATAAATACATTCCATGGCGTTAGAAAATCGAGTAAAAGTTATGCAGACAACAAACCTATATGGCCAAGTGGATAGGATTTTCACCAGGAATTTTTAATAGGTGAGGGTTCAATCCTCGGAGATCAAAAATTTTAAAATAACAACAAAAAATGTTACTAAAGAAAACCCCTTAAAATTACATGAAGAATTTTTGCTTATCATTTTTCGATTTTGACCTATGTGGGACCCTATACAGATGCAGGATTCACTAGAGTTGAGTATTTGATCCCGATGTCAAGATTCGCTTCATGGTCGGGAGGGGATTTTTCGTGACGAACAAAATTGGGAAAAATCACAAAAATCCACTTTTTTGAATCACCCTATAAAATCCCTGACTCCACGTTTTTTTGCGCATTTGGACTATCTATAATCTATCACGAATTTCACGGTTTTCAGTGTCATTTACCCCCTCCCCCAAGGGCCAAAAAAGTTTTAAAAATCTAAAGGGTTCCCTCTTATGTTTTTGACAAAAAATGTCAACAACTAGGGTCGAGATAATGCTCCCCCCATGAAAAAATCCTGGATACGGCATGTTTTCTAATTCTAGACCAATTTTACATGTAATATGCCTCATTTTCAAAACATTATCCACTAAGCCAAATGATTTTTGACTCTGTCGGGATCAAACCAACGGCCATATGGATCAGTAGATAGCGTTTCAAGGGAAAAATAAAAAACTTACATTCTAGACCAATTTTACGGGGGGGCACCGGTATATCGGGGAAAAAATTAATAGACCAATTCGTATTTGGAAAGCTGCCCAGACTGAATTCGTTGCGAAAATTCGTATACGAGCTCATAAATCGAAAACAAATTCGTATTTCGACTACGAATTCGTTTTTTCTAAAATCACAAGATTAGATAATTTTTCGCCTGCCGACGTTTTTTTTGTCGACAGTAACTTTTGAGACCAATTCGTATTTTGGGGGCCAGTACCCCCTGCTCATGCGCATGAACCGTGTACGAACCGTGCTTTGGGTCATAAAAAATTCAATTTTAAGGCTTTTCAAAAAAATTTTTTTCCATTTTGTAGCTCTGCATTAGGTCTTTAAAAAATTCTTTTGGATCAGTCAATTTGTTTGGAAATTCATCGA